>PVLC010006272.1:0-70470 GCA_004027655.1 Graphiurus murinus | reverse complement strand
TTTTTTTCTGTGTGTGTGTGTGTGTGTGTGTGTGTGTGTGTGTGTGTGTGTGTTACTGGGAATTGAACCCAGAGGAATTCTACCTTCGAGCTATATCCCCAGCCCGATTTTTATTTCTCATTTGGAAACAGGGTCTCGCTAGGTTGATGAGAGTCTCACTACTTGCTGAGGCTGTCCTTGAACCTGCGATCCTCCTGTCCCAGCCTCCCAAGTACTGGGATGATAAGCATGCGCCACCACACCTCGCTAGTTTGCCACTTTAATAAGCAACCTGCCTGTGTGTTGTGACATAAGACTCATCAAGGTCTACTCAAGCCTGGAAGGGATCTGGGGCCTTCCACCATTTGCATCACACTTAGCAACCAATGTGCAATATCTAGGGCAACATCCCCTGCGTTGTGCAAAAACGTGTTCGTTTGATGCAATCCCATTTGCCTATATTTGTTTTCATTGCTTGTGCTTTAGGATCATATCCCAGACCAGTCATGCATTCATGAAGCTTTTCTCCTACAAGTTTATAGTTTCGTGTGTGTGTGTGTGTGTGTGTGTGTGTGTGTGTGTGTGGCACTGGGGGTTGAACCCAGGGGCATTCCACCTCTGAGCTACACCCCTAGCCTTATTTTATTTTACTTTGGAACAGGGTCTCACTAAGTTGCAGAAGGCCTCATTAAGTTGCTGAGGCTGGCCAGTTACTTGTGATCATCCTGTCTCAGCCTCCCAAGTACAGGGATGACAAGCGTGCACCACCAAGCCCGGAATAGTTTTTGGTCTTATTGTTTCAAGATATTTCACATTTATTTTTGTGTAAGGTGTAAGATAAGAGTCATTTTTCATTCTTCTATATTTATTACATCTATTACAGCAATCACTGACGAGGCGAAATATAACAGACTATATAAGTATGCCCACACCAGGCGCACGCTTATCATCCTAGCACTTGGGAGGCTGAGACAGGAGGACTGTAGGTTCTCAGCCAGCCTCAACAACTTAGTGAGGCTCTCTGCAACTTAGTGAGATCATCTTCCAAAATAAAATAAATAAATAAATAAAAATAAAAACAAGGCTGGAGGTATAACTCAGAGGCAAAATGTCCCTGGGTTCAATTCCCAGTACCGCACACACACAAATAAAATAAAAATGCCCAGACTGTAGATGAATATTTAAGTGAGTGTGCACATCGTATATACAGCACATACATATAGCAGGAGCACACACACCTCACCCAGATGGTAATGGATGACAGCTCCGTGCTCAGGAAACACAAACACCAGGCCCGGCTTCGAGAGACACAGCTCCGGGGGCAGTGACTGGGAGAACGCGGGGTGCGGTGCACTGGGACGCTCCCCAAGTGGCCAGTGATTCACTGAGGGAAGTCTTAGTCCACAGCCACAACCACAACCACAACCACAACCACAGCTTCTTTGTGGTCTGGGTCGTGGCTGCCCGGGAGAGGTGACTTGCAATTCAGCTTTCCTCCCTGCTTTTGCCCAGTCTCAGTCCAGGAAACGCACAAGTCATTGCTCTTCCTGTGAGGATTCCTTATCAGCAGAAAAAGAAAAACGTGGGTTTTCTTTCTTTCTTTCTTTCTTTCTTTCTTTCTTTCTTTCTTTCTTTCTTTCTTTCTTTCCTTCTTTCTTTCTTTCTTCTCTTCTTTCTTTCTTCTTCTCCTTCCTTCTTTCCTTCCTTCCTTTCTTCCCTTCCTTCCTTCTTTCTTTGTTCTTCTCCTTCCTTCTTTCCTTCCTTCCTTCCTTTCTTTCTTTTTTTTTTTTGTGGTGCTGGGGATTGAACCCAGGGGCATTCTACCTCCCAGCTACACCTCCAGCCATTTTTTATTTTTTAATTTGGAAAGAGGGTCTCCCTAGGTTGATGAAAACCTCGCTACTTGCTGAGGTTGTTCTCGAACCTGACATCCTCCTATCTCAGCCTCCCAAGTACTGGGATTACCGGTGCATGCCCCCTCACCTGGCTTCTCTCATCTTTTGAAAACCCCGTCCTACCTTCTTCAGTTGAGTAGAAATCCTACACTCATTGTCTCCAGTTCCCTCTCATTCATTCATTCTCTCTCTCTCTCTCTCTCTCTCTCTCTCTCTCTCTCTCTCTCTCTCGACTGGGGATTGAATTTAGGGGCATTCTAGCTCTGAGTTGGACCCCTAGCACTGTTTTATTTATTATTATTTTATTTATATAGTTTTTTGTGGTACTGGGGATTGAACCCAGAGGCATTCTACCTCTGAGCCACACCTCCAGCCCTATTTTTTATTCTTTATTTTGAAACAGGGTCTCACTAAGTTGCTGAGGGCTTCACTAACATTGGCCTCGAACCTATCTCCCAGGTGTTGTGATTACAGGCATCTGACACCATACCTGACTTTTTTTTTTTTTTTTTTAAGGTACTGAGGATTAAACCCAGAGGCATTTTATCTCCTATCTGCAGCCCTAGACCTGTTTTGTTGTTGTTGTTGTTGTTGTTTTGCAGGACTGGGGATTGAACTCAGGGGCATTCTACCTCCGAGCTATACCCCCAGCCCTATTTTTTATTCTTTATTTTGAAACCAAGTCTCACCAAGTTGTAGAGTGCCTCACTAGGTAGCTGAGGCTGGCCGTGAACCCGGATCCTCTGGTCTCAGCCTCCCGAATGCTGGGATTACAAGCATGCGCCACCACGCCCAGCTCCTAGACCTGTTTTTTAAGTTTTATTTTGAAGCAGGGTTTCAGTAGGTTGCTGAGAGTCTCTCTCAATTGCTGAGGCTGTCCTCAAATCTGTGATCCTTCTGCGTCAGCCTCCCGAGTTTTGCCTGTTTTTTTTCTTTTTGTACATTTTAATTTATTTAGTTTGCTTTTATAAAATAGGCATCTCAGTAAGTTGCTCAGGATAGTATCAAACTCCTGGGCTTAACTGATCCTCCCTCCTCAGCTTCCCAGGTAGCCAGGTTGACAGGTACATACAGCTACACTTACCTTCAGTTCCATCTATCTATCTATCTATCTATCTATCTATCTATCTATCTATCTATCATCTATCTATTTATTTGGTGCTGAGGCTTGAACCCAGGGGCATTCTACCTCTGAGTTACACATCCAATCCTATTTTAGTTGTGTGTGTGTGTGTGTGTGTGTGTGTGTGTGTGTGTGTGTGTGGTACTGGGGATTGAACTCAGGGGCATTCTACCTCTAGACTACACCCCCAGCCCTATTTTTTTATTTCTCATTTTATCTATCTATCTATCTATCTATCTATCTATCTATCTATCTATCTATTTATTTATGGTACTAGAGGTTGAACTCAGGGGAATTCTACTTCTGAGCTACACCCCCAGCTCTTAATTTGTTTATTTTTTATTTTTAAAAGCAAGGTCTCAGTAAATTGCAGAGGACCTCATAAGTTGCTGAGGCTTGCCATGAACCTGTGATCTTCTTGTCTCAGTCTCCCAAATAGTAGGATCACAAGCATATGCCACTACGCCTGGCTTACTATCATCTACGATCATATTTATCACACATTATTACATATTACATATTATTATTACATATTATTACACACATTATTATTACATACATAGCATTACATACATATTATTATTACATTTATTATTGCATATTAGTACACACATATTATATTTGTTATTACATGTTATTACATTTATTATTACATGATTGTTACATATTATTACACATATTACATATGATTATTACATGTAATTACATACATATTATTATAACAAAGAACTCTAAAGCAGATCCCCATTATTTTGCCTGTGTAGTGGACGACATGAGCTGCTATTTGTGTATTTAATGAGAAACTCCAAGGAAGGCCAACTGCTATTTCACTAGCGGAGTCTGAGTGTCCTGCAGAGCCGCACCGCCGTCTCCGGAGGCTGGCTCTGTGATTTATCTGCTTTGAGGCTGTTTCCGAGGGATCGGTATGTGGCAGGGGTGGCACCTATGGTCCGTGGGCTAAATCTGGCGCTTCCTGTTTTTGCTGTCGCGTTGGTGGGAACGCAGCCGGGTTCGCTCGGTTACTTATTGTCCGTGGATGTTTTTGTGCTTCAGCCGCCCAGTGGCTGGCCCGCCACAAGAAGAGATAGCGGAGCCCCAAAGCCTGGGATGTTTATTGTCTGGGCCTGTGCAGAAGAATTTGCTGATCCTGGTATATGCCACGATGTCAATTACTGCCCTGTAGCGTCTCTGGCCCATGCACTCACAAATTAGCATGCCCTGGGTTCTGCACAGACCATTCCCAATAGAACGTGACATCAGAAGGCTGTATCACAGTCTCTATAAAGTGTTCCCCAGACCCGTAAAATCAACAGACGGTGCCAACAAAACCATAAATGACCCAGACTTACAGCACCACCATTCCCTTGGAGGCAAGGGAGTGACTGGGACACAAGAGGGACTCCAGGTAAGGAAGGAGAAACCCCAGTGGAGTGATGGAGGGGAAGGGCCTAGGGGAAGATGGTGTGTGTGTGTGGGGGGGGAGAATTAATGAAGGAAACACTTCCATTGATGTTACATGCATATATGAAATTATCAATGCCAACCTCAATATCACACAAGGGAAGAGGAGGAAGAGGGGAGGGAGCGGGGGCAGGGAGGGGAGCTCACCAAGTGCTGTGTGCTTGCAGGCCCCCATCCCTCGGAACTACATGAGACTACATTGTGCCAATAAAAGCATATTTTAATTTCTAAGGAATGACCCAGGGGCATTCTACCTCTGAGCTATACTCCTAGCCCTATTTTATTTTTATTTTGAAATAAGGTCTCACTAGGTTAATGAGAGTCCCACTACCTAGGCTGTCCTGGAACCGGATATCCACCTGTCTCAGTCTCCTAAGTACTGGGATTACGGAAAAGCATGTTTAAAAAAAAGTTGCAAAGTTACTAGGGCATCAACTGAAAATTGAGAAATAAAAAGGAACAGGAGCCAGGTGTGGTGGTGCATGCTTGTAAATCCTAGTACTTGGGAGGCTGAGACCGGAGGATCCGAGTTTGCGGCCAGCCTCAGCTACTTAGTGAAGCTCTCCGCAACTTAGTGAGACCCTGTTTCAAAATAAAGAATAAAAAATAGGACTGGGGGTGTAGCTTGGAGGTAGAATGCCTCTGGGTTCAATCTCCAGTACCGCAAAAAAAAAAAAAAAAAAAAAGGAAGAGGTAGCTGTAGCCATAGCCCGGCATGGTGGCGCACGCTTGTAATCCCAGTACTTGGGAGGCTAAGACAGGTGGATCTTAGGTTCCAGGACAAATAAAGAATAAAAAATAGGGCTGGGAGTGTAGCTCGGAGGTAGAATGCCCCTGGGTTCAATCCCCAGTACTGCAAAATAAATAAATAAATAAATAAATAAATAAATAAAAACAGGTATTGACTGTACTTGTCATCTAATAGGTATTTCAGAGTTGATGAGGAAACGTCCCTTGGGGAGGGATTTCAGCTAAGCCATTCAGAAGGAGCCTTGATGAAGGCCGGGATTGAGGCGCAGTCACAGAGGAAGCTAACAGGGCGGCACGAAGGCTGGCGACAGGAAAGGGCCCAAACGGACCCACCAGAGGTGTCCCCTCACTGAACACAGGTGACGTGGCAGCAGGTACAGCACCAGCGCTGGGACCTGTTCTTCCCTAAAATACACAACTCGAGTCTTGGGACAATTCTAGATGCAGCTACCTGCATACAGAGACAGAGGGAGCACGGCAAGGAAGCAACGGGCTGAATTCAGAATAGGCCTGGCCAGGACTCTTCAGCAAATCCGTGGTGTGAAGGAAGGGGTACTCGTGAAAAAAAACCAAGTCGTAGGGACTTAAGAAACCTGAGAAGTAAGTGCCATAGATGAACCATCTTTAGATCTGGAATTGAACAAAGCAACTACAGAGTCTTGGCGGCAATCAGAGAAACATTATTAGTCCTTGCTAAGTGATGATACTATTGGAAAGGGTTTCCTTCAAGTTTTTGAGTAGTAATGGTATGGCAGATATGACTTTTCTTTTCTCTTTTTCTTTGTGGTACTGGGAATTGAACCCAGGGGCATCCTACCTCCTAGCTACACCCAGTCCTATTTTTTATTCTTTATTTTGAAACAGGGCTCACTAAGTTGTGGAGGGCCTCACTAAGTAGCTGAGGCTGGCCATGAACCTGGATCCTCCAGTCTCAGCCTCCCTAGTACTGGGATTACAAGAATGCACCACCACGCCGAGCTATGACTTTTCTTAAAGTTCTTCTTAAGCCAGGTGTGGTGGCACATGCTTGTAATCTCAGTACTTGGGAGGCTGAGACAGGAGGATTGTAGGTTTGAAGCCTGCCTCAGCAATTTAGTGAGGCTGTCAGCAACTTAGCGAGACCCTGTATCAAATTAAAGAATAAAAAATAGGGCTGGGGATGTAGCTCGGAGGTAGAATGACCCTGGGTGCAATCCACTAGAACCAAAAAAGTAAATAAATGGATAAATAAAACCAAAAGAAAACCATAAAGCCAGGCTTGGTAGCGCACACTTGTAATCCCAGTACACGGGAAGCCGAGACAGGAGGATTGCAGGTTCGCAGCCAGCCTCAGCTACTTAGTGAGGCTCTCCGCAACCTAGTGAGATCCTATTTCCAAATAAAGAAATAAAAATAGAGCTGGGGGTGTAGCTTAGAGGTAGAATGCCCCTGGGTTCAATCCCCAGTATTGCAAAAAAAAAAAAAAAAAAAAAAAAAAAAAAAAAAAAAAAAAAAAAAAAAAAAAAAAAAAAAAAAAGAAACCCATACACTGATAAAGTCTGGTAATTGGGATTTTTCCAGGACATGGAGGAAGCCTTCTTCAATGGTTTTATTTGCACAGGGAGACACCTTCCTAGGAGGTGGAACCGTCTCCCTCCTTGGCCCTGGGACGAGCACCAAGCCGGTGTGCACCTAGCAGCGCCCCAGGAGGGGCAGCGAGCAGGTGCTGCTCCCGGAGAACCACTAATGCACATCCCAGAACCCTAGTTAGAAGAGTGCTGGGATTTTCAGTTGCTTTTCCCAGAACCCCAGGCTCGCCTTCCTGTTTATCTTGGTGGAGTGCCTGTGTTCACTTGTGATTTTTCTGTTCCCTGCGATGAATTAAAGCAAAAATCGCCGCAGACGGGGGAAATGGGAGGCCGTTAGTCACCATCAGATGTTTGATTTCCTGAGCAGAATCGACGTGCTGTGAACGTTCAGTGTCTCCTGAAGGGGAAATCGGGCTGGTCTCTGCCGGGCAGGTTCCGACCTCAGGAGTCCACAGGGCCTTTCGCAACTCATTTCCTCTGCACCGCCCCTGCGCTGCTGATCCACGCGCTGTCTTTTAGTGAGTCTCTAGTAGGCGCTCAGCGGAACTGCTTTAGGGTTCAAGGAATCTTTGCAGAAGTGCAGAGGGGAGGCCCTGGGGCCCTGGGTTGGCGGCTAGGACAGCACAGCACGTCAATTCCTTCCTCAGTCTCTCCACGATGGTGCTCCCGATGAGGCTGGGACAGAGAAATTCCTGGCTCTGAGACACAGGCCTTGGCTCACCCCAGAGGTTCAGGGTTCTAGGTCCCGAGAGCTCCTCCTAATCATCGGGAGGAGACTGCCTCTGCACCATGAGCCTGATAATAGTACCACCTCCTGGCGCCATTTGAGGATGTAATCAATTCTTTCCTTCCTTCCTTCCTTCCTTCCTTCCTTCCTTCCTTCCTTCCTTCCTTCCTTCCTCCCTCCCTCCCTCCCTCCCTCTCTTCCTCTTCCTCCCTCCCCCTCTTCCTCCTCCTTCTCCTTCTCCTCCTCCTCCTCCTCCTCCTCCTCCTCCTCCTCCTCCTCCTCTTCTTCTTCTTCTTCTTCGTGTGGCAATGGGGATTGAACCCAGGGGCATTCTACCTCCAAGATACACCCCCAGCCCTATTTTGTATGTATGTATGTATGTATGTATGTATGTATGTATTTTTATGGTACTGGGGATTGAACCTAGAGGCATTCCACTTCTGAGCTACATCCCCAGCCCTATTTTATTTTTATTTGGAAACAGGGCCTCACTAGGTTGATGAGAATCTCACTACTTGCTGAGGCTGTCCTCAAACCTGTGATTCTCCTGTCTCAGCCTCCCAAGTACTGGGAATACAGGCATGTGCCACCATGCCTGGCTTGTATTTTATTTTATTTTATTTTTTTGCGGTACTGGGGATTGAACTCAGGGGCATTCTACCTCTGAGCTACACCCCCAGCCCTATTTTTTATTCTTTATTTTGAAACTGAGTCTCACTAAGTTGCGGAGGGCCTCACTAGGTAGCTGAGGCTGGCCTCGAACCCGGATACTCCGGTCTCAGCCTCCCGAATGCTGAGATTACAAGCATGCGCCACCACGCCTGGCTCTGGCTTATATTTTATTTGATTGCATGTATGTATATAATTAATTAATTTAGTGGTGTGGGGGACTCAACCCAAGAACATTCTACCTCTGAGCTATACCCCCAACCCTATTTTATTTTTTTATTTGGAAACAGGGTCTCACTGTTTAGCAGAGGGCCTGGCTAAATTACTAAGGCTGGCCATGAACCTGTGATCCTTCAGTCTCAGCCTCCCAAGTACTGAGATTACAAGCGTGCACCACCACACCTGGCTTGTAGTTAATATTTATAAAATACTTAAAGCAGAGTTTGGTACACAAGGGCAAGCACCATGTTAATGTTTATAAAATCAGTTCCTGCATGGAAGCCCAGGACCACGCTGGGGACCTTACTGGCTGCTACTGCACTACCAGCAAATGACACAGGGAAACTTCACTAAATTGGAATTATCTCACAGATAATAAAGTCCGAATAAGTGGACATTCTGAAATCATGGCTCTCTGGATACCTGGAATCGGTGTTGTATATTTTGTTGTTCTATTCATGAAAACTTTAGAAAAATATTTGACCTTGGGAGGCTGAGACCGGAGGATCCAGGTTTGGGGCCAGCCTCAACGTCTTAGTGAGGCCCTCCGAAACTTAGTGAGACCCTACTTCAAAATAAAGAATAAAAAATAGGACTAGGGGTGTAGCTCGGAGATAGAATACCCCTGGGTTCAATCTCCAGTACCACAAAAAAAAAAAAAAAAAAAAAGCAAGAAAAAGAAAAATATTTGACTAAATATATTCAAGACATACGAGTTCAGTTTGTAATTTTGTGTACTTACTTGGAACAAAAAGAAAAGCTAATAAAGGTTTTTCTTCCTTTTGTTTTGTTTCTGAGAGATAGTGTTTTGCTATGTTGCCTAGGCTGGCTTCAAACTTGAGATCTTTCTGTGTCTCAGCCTCCCAAATATTGGGATTACACGAGTGTGCCACCACGAATGGCTGCTAATAAAGGTCTTGATATAGCCGGGCATGGTGGCTCACACTTGTAATCCCAGTACTTGGGAGGCTGAGACTGGAGGATCACAGGTTCATGGCCAGCCTCAGCAATTTAGTGAGACCCTGTTTCAAAATAAAAGAATAAAACAGGGCTGAGGGGTATAGCTGGGAGGTAGAATGCCCCTGAGTGTACCACAATAAATGCATATATACATAAGTAGGTCTTGATAGGGACATACATTAAATAGATTTCAGTGAAAACAGAAAAGCATATAAGGACATAATTACCATGCTGTAGACCTAAATAGTAATTGTGTGTGTGTGTGTGTGTGTGTGTGTGTGT
Organism: Graphiurus murinus; assembly: GCA_004027655.1. Taxonomy (NCBI): domain Eukaryota; kingdom Metazoa; phylum Chordata; class Mammalia; order Rodentia; family Gliridae; genus Graphiurus; species Graphiurus murinus. Next base: position 60,837 of record PVLC010006272.1, on the reverse strand, counting down.
GTGTTTGTGTGAGTGTGTGTGTTTTAGTGCTGGAGACTGAACCCAGGGAAATGCTGTCTCTAAACTACATCCCTAGTCTTTTTTTTTTTCATTTTGAAATAAGGGCTCACGAAGTTACTACCACGTGCTGGCATCAAATTTCTGATCCTCCTGTCTTAGCCTCTAGGCTTACAGGTGTGTGCCACCGTGCCCGGCTTTAAAAAGTAATTTCTAAACAAACTATTGGACCATTTCATTTGTAGGTATCTTAATGACTACAAATAAGTACCTACAAATAAATACATTTAGAAGACTCAAGTGCTTCTTTTTTCTTCTTGTGGTACTGGGGATTGAACCCAGGGACGATCTTCCACTAAACTATATCCCAGACTTATTTACTTTTATTAATTTTTTTTTTCAGTACTGGGGATTGAACCTGGAGCATTCTACTTCTGAGCTACACTCCCAGCCCTTTTTTATTTTAGTTTTTTGTTTTGAATCAGAGTTTCACTAAGTTGCTGAGAGTCTAGCTAAGTTGAGTTGCTGAGAGTCTTGCTAAATTGCTAAGGCTGGCCAAGAACCTGTGATCCTCCTGTCTCAGCCTCCTGAGTACTGGGATTATAGGCATGTGCCACCATGCCCAGCTTATTTTTAAATTTTGAGACAGGGCCTCATTAAGTTGTCCAGGCTGGCCTTGAACTGAAGATCCTCTTACCTCAGCCTCCCAAGTAGCTAGGATTATAGGTATGTAGTATCCCATCTGGCTGCTAATAAAGGTTTTGAAATAAATACCTGTGAAGTAGATTTCAATGAAAATAGAAAAGTATATATGAATGTGCCTAATTTGCCTGCCCTAGGCCTACGTATTAATTTTAAAATAAATTGTTGCAGTATTTTAACACCTACAAATAAATATATTTAGAAGAATCAAGTGTTTGCGGCATGAAATGTCTTTAGTAAAAACAGTTCCTGCTCTTGTGAAGAGTTAAGGACCATTTATATTTATTCTAGCAAAAGGAGGCCAAAAAAAAAGTATTAGATTCTCCTATCAAATACCTTATATAATTTATGCATATCAAAACAATATTATTTTACTTTTTCTGGTACTGGGGATTGAACACACAGGCATTCTACCTCTGAGCTACACCTCCAGCTTTAAAAAAATTTTTTTTGTTTGTTTTTGAAATGGTCTCACAAGGCTACGGAGAGTCCCACTACCTTGCTTGAGGCTGTCCTTGAACCTGCGATACTCCTGTCTCAGCCTTCCAAGTACAGGCATGCACTACCATGCCTGGTGGGTTTTTCTTTTTTTTTTTTTTTTTGTGGTACTGGGGATTGAACCTAGGGGCATTCTACCTCCGAGCTACACCCCCTGCCCTATTTTTTATTCTTTATTTTGAAACAGGGTCTCACTAATTTGCGGAGGGCCTCACTAAGTAGCTGAGGCTGGCCAGGAACCTGCCATCTTCCTGTCTCAGCCTCCCAAGTACTGGGATTCTAGGCATGCGCCACCATGCCTGGTGAGTGGCTGGTGTTTTTAGAGTTTGCTTTTGTAAGCCATGAAATAGTTCCTTTACAGCTTTAGGAATTTCTGAATTAATCTGCTTGGAATCTTACTATACTGTAAAGGGCAAAGCTAGCAATTCCCTTCTCTGTGTTCCTATCCCATGCTATTGGTCCCTCTCCTGCAGACACTTCAGACTCTAGACTGTCATTATTTGTTTAAATAACTGCACACAACTGTGTGGCAGCCTCTCTGTGTGGCACCCGGGTGCCTAGGCTGGTCTGTGCCAGAGGAACATTTGTTGAGCAGCCCAGTTAGGAATGACTAAACAATGACACTTTCCTGTAGCTCCTCAAGCTCTGGGAAAGTTGGTCACATGTAGGAGGTAGACCCAGGTCTTAAAAAGTCTACAGAAAACTGGATTTTTAGTTTGGTGTGGAATTTGAAGCTGTGTGTATACCTTTCTCAGTTTCCCAGAGGACAAGCTAGTTGGAATAACTGTCTCCTTCAGCAGACTGGATCCCCGAGATGTCTTTTGCGAGTGTAGCAGAATTTAAAAACAGTTTTAAACTCAGTATAGTTGATACAGAGTGCTTGTGTTTTGGAATGGAAGCTGAGCTTTTTTTTTTCTTTTCTCTCTCTCTCTCTCTTTTTTTTGTGGTATTGGGGATTGAACTCAGGGGCATTCTACATCCAAGCTGTACCCCCAGCCCTATTTTTTATTCTTTATTTTGAAACAGGGTCTCCCTAAGTAGCTGAGGCTGGCTGCAAACCTGTGATCTTCCTGTCTCAGCCTCTCAAATACTGAGATTACAAGTGTGTGCCACCATGCCCAGCTTTTCTTTTCTTTTTTCTTTTTTTTTCCTTTTAAGAAATTCTTCTGCAAGGTAGTTTATAGAACTCCTTATATTCTTCTCCTTTGGGGTACCTGTTGCAGCTTCCACAAGTCTGGAATTTTTTTTCTTTCTTTCTTTGTGTGTATGTGTGTGTGTGTGTGTGTGTGTGTGTGTGTGTGTGGTACTGGGGATGGAACCCAGGGGCCTTCTATTTCCAAACTATACCACCAGTCCTATTTTATTTTTGTTTTTATTTGGAAACAGGGCCTGAGAGCCTCTCTAAATTGCAGAGGCTGGCTTCACACTTGCAATCCTCCTGTCTCAGCCTCTTGGGAGTACAGCCATGCGCCACCAGGCCCTGCTTGGAAGGCTGTATTTTAAGGACTGGACTTATTTTGATACTTGCAGCCTGTTTAGGAGATGTGCAGGCCTAGCTCAGCGAGGTGCAGGATAAAAGACTGTAAAAATCAAAACCACAGGCCCTTGTATTCTTCATTTCTGGTCGGGCTTCTGTGATCTGTAACACAAAGCTGCATTCATCAGTGTAGCACAGGTTCTAATACACACAGAAGCCCTTCAAACAGTCACTCCTGCAGTACCCAAATCCACTTTGAGGAGCAGTTTCCCAGTTAGTAGTGACGTGCCTGAGCCTGGATCGAAAACCCAGGGAGTTACTTTATTTAACCTCACAGGAAAAAAAAAAAAATTTCCATGGGGCTGTGAGCCTGGCTGGACCTCACAGGGTTTAACAGCACATATCTGTAATCCCAGTACTTCCAGGGGAGGGGGCAGGTAGGAGGATCACAGGTTCAAGACCAGCCTCAGCAACTTAACAAGACTCTTAGCAACCTGGTGAGATTCCATTTCGAAATAAAAAAAAATGGAATAGGGCTGAGGGTATAGCTTAGAGGTAGAATGCCCCTAGGTTCAAACCCCAGTATCAAGACAAAAAAAAAAAAAAGTAGCATAAAGATAAAATAGCCAGGCCAGGTGTGGTGGCACATACCTGTCATCCCAGTAATTAGGAGGCTGAGACTGGAGGATCCCAGGTTGGAGGGCAGCCTCGGCAATTTAGCAAGGTCCTTAGCAAGTTAGTGAGACGCTGTTTTAAAATAAAGAAATAAGCTGGGCATGGTGCACGCCTGTAATCCCAGGGGGATTGAGGGGGGCTAAGACAGGAGGATTGTAGGTAAGAAATAAAATAGAGCTGAGTGTAGCTTGGAGGTAGAATGACCCTGGGTTAAATCCCCAGCATCACACATACACATGCACACACACAACATTTATATTATATATATATATAATATACTTACATATATATGTGTAAGTATAGATATAGATATACACACATATACATATACATACATACACACACATACATACATACGTATAACGTACTACAGGCCTTTTTTAAAAATTTTAAAATTTGGAAACCCGGTCTGAGAATACATATGCATGTATATAACATAACACACATACAAAATAAAAAAATAAAATTTTTTTTAAAAGGGCTGGGGGCGTTCGTGCTGGTGCACGCCTGTAATCCCAGTACTTGGGAGGCCGAGACAGGAACATCACAGGTTGGAAATCGGTCTCAGCCACTTAGAGAGGCCCTATTTCCAAATAATAAACAATATAGGGCTGGGGGGGGGGTGAGTAGGTCAGAGATAGAAAACCCCACTAACAAAAAAATAAATTAAAAAGAAAGGAAGGGGGGGGGGGGGGGGTTAGAATGCCTCTGGGTTCAATTCCCAGCACCAAAGGAAAAGAAAAAAAAAAAAAAAAGTAGTAAAAAGAAAGCGAGGCAGCCCCCCGGGTGGGATCCAGGACCTGCGCGCCGGGCGGGCCGGGCCTCCCTCGGGCTCTTTGTCTGCAGCGCCGGGCGGCCTGGGCGGAGGCTGCGCGGGGCTGGGAGTCCGGGCCGGCCTCCGGGAGGCGGTCGGGCCCTGCGTGACCCGGGGCGAGCGCTCCGCGGCGTGGATTTCCGCTTCCTCCCGGCGGAGCAGGCCCGCCCGCCGGCCCGCCGGCCCCGATCGTCCACGGCCGGCAGGTGGAGGCCGCCCGGCGCGCAGGCAGGCGGGGAGGCCGGCGGGGAGGCCGTGCGCGGCGATCGGGGCGGCGGGGAGGAGCGCGGCGCGCCGCGGGAGCTGCAGCAGGAGCCGCCGGAGCCGCGGGAGCCGCGGGAGCCGGGAGCGCAATAGCTGGAGCCGCGGCGGCTGCAGCGCCCCGCCCGCCGCCGCCGGGCCGTGGAGTACGTGCGGCGCGCGCCGGGCGGGAGGCGGCGGCGGCGGCGGCGGCGGCAGGCCGCGTCCCCCCAGGCCGCCGGCGCGATGCGGCGCTGAGCCGGGCCGCCGAGGCCACGCCGCCGCCCGCGCCATGGCCAGTGACAGCGGCGGGCCGCGCGGCCCGGGCGCCAGCGAGCGCGAGCGGCAGTACTGCGAGCTGTGCGGGAAGATGGAGAACCTGCTGCGCTGCGGCCGCTGCCGCAGCTCCTTCTACTGCTGCAAAGAGCACCAGCGCCAGGACTGGAAGAAGCACAAGCTGGTGTGCCAGGGCGCCGAGGCCGCGCCCGCCGGGAGCCCCGCGCCGGCCGCGGGCAGCGCCGCCGCCTGCACGCCGGGGACCTCCGCGGCGGCCACCGGGACCGCGGGTGCGCGGGCGGCCGGGAAGGCGGCGGGGCCGCGGCGGGGCAGTCGCGGGCCGGGGCCGGGGCCGGGGCCGGGGCCGGGGCCCGGGGAGGCCGCCCGGAGCTCGCCGCGGCCCGAGCGCGCCAGCCCCAGCCCCGCGGCCGTGCCCCCCGGCGACACGCTGAGCCCCGGCGGCGCGCGGCCCAACGGGCAGACCAAGCCGCTGCCGGCGCTGAAGCTGGCGCTCGAGTACATCGTGCCCTGCATGAACAAGCACGGCATCTGCGTGGTGGACGACTTCCTGGGCCGCGAGACCGGCCAGCAGATCGGCGACGAGGTGCGCGCGCTGCACGACACCGGCAAGTTCACGGACGGGCAGCTGGTCAGCCAGAAGAGCGACTCGTCCAAGGACATCCGGGGCGACCAGATCACCTGGATCGAGGGCAAGGAGCCGGGCTGCGAGACCATCGGGCTGCTCATGAGCAGCATGGACGACCTCATCCGGCACTGCAACGGCAAGCTAGGCAGCTACAAGATCAACGGCCGGACCAAAGTAAGTGGCGGGCGGGCGCGGGAGCAGAGCCCCCCCCTGCTGCAGGCGAGCTGATCCTGGGCGGGCCGGGCAGGGTCCTGCACCCGGTGCCCACCACCCACCGCCCACCGCCCACCTTTGCAGACCTCGCCCCCTCCCGGGTGCATGGCTGGCCCTGGGCGCGATTCTGCAGCTCTGTCCCTCTGGCGCACTGTCGTCACTTTTTAGGCTGTGTGGAGCTCCCCGATCACCCCAAAGTCCTGGTCCCACTTGGGACTAAGTGCCCCGCAGTGCTTGAACCTGGCCCTGGTGTAGCCAGACGCTGGTGTTTAGTTGCTAGCCTGCGGACCTCAGGGAAATTTATCCTAGAAAGACTCCCAGGCTCCCCTCTGAGCTTTGGCTGTGTGTGGCCCTGCTGTTTGGAATCCTGCTACAGAACAGGGCAAGAGGTATTTCCCTTGCCAGACATCTCAGAGTAGGTAGGTTACATTGGTAGCTAGGTTTCCTCTACTTGCTTTGTGAATAGGATCTCTCTGCTGGAAAAGGGCTGTTGTGTAGCTTCCTGGAAAAGCAGGGGAAAATTAGAGCAGGAGTGCAGCTTCAGCTTGGTGGGTTTCCCCTTAATTCTTCTCCTCCTCTGGGGGATTACAGCAGATCTGTTCCCCGGCCCCTCCTGCACTTCTTTTTCAATAGTTCCTGGGTCTGAATCTTTTCTTTGTACCCAGCTCCCCCGGACCACTCTGCTCCACTGACAGTCTCTGTCTGACTTTGTGAGTCTTGAAAGATTGTCTTGGGTAATCAACACCCCTAGGTTTATATATTTGTACACACACTGGTTCTTCCCCATAGCTCTTTGTGTGTGTGTGTGTGTGTGTGTGTGTGTGTATGACTGTCTTGACAGTCATTACGGGTGACTTTCAAGCTGCCCCCAAAGGCTGAGCCAGGCAAGGAGGAAGGTTCTCAACATGAAACTTTTCTGGGGGGGGAAACACAGTGTGTGTGTGTGTGATTTACGTCTTGCCGACTCACGGCTGGTGAAGGCACATGTCTTAATATTGTGAAGTCTTAAAGAAGAAGAACAGAATGATTGCTCCAAGTTAAGCTTGCAGGGAAAGGGGTGTCTGATTTAACCTCAGCCTTGGTCTTTGCCAGGATTTTCATTTATATTAAGAAAAGGAACGTTGTCATGGTCCGAACCTGAACGTTTCCAGGAATGTCGGGCCGGGAGAGGAGCCAGGGTGGGGGACAGGGCCCTGAACACCCACCAGAGCTTAGTGGGGCTCAGCTCGTTGAAGCCCTGAAGACGGTGGCTGGCATCCTAACTCTTCCACAATCTGCTTTTCTCGGGTAATTTAGCTTTGCAGGTTAAACTGAGATTTCTTCCTTTTGGTCTTCCCGTTTCCTCTCCTCCTTCTCGGGAAGACACTGCAGACAGCCTAGCTCTTGGAGAGCTACCTCTCACTGAGCTGTCAGTAAAGATTCAGGGTCCCAGTGGTCAAGGAGACAGTGACTTCGGTCACTGGGCTGGATGTAGTATCTAGTACCACGTAATGAGGGACCAGCTAGAAAAGAGATGGTGTTGACACCCTGGATTTGATCTGTACACTCACATTAACTTCAGGGACACGATTTCAGGATCTATGAATGATCTGAGGGAATTCCTCTTATAGTACTTCCCGGCTGACGCAGTTGTGGTAATCGGGTTTGAACGTGTTATTTAATATTCCTGAAAACACAAGGGTGTTTGCTCTGGGGGAACGAGAAGGCAATCCAGACACCGCCCCCAGACACGGGGCCACCCGTCTGCTGGGTAACAGATGGGCCCAGCAGGGATAGGACCGTTGGAATCTGAGTCTCACCCAGTGGGTCGTGTCAGTCCTGATTTACGCTTGAGGAAGTCTCCGATCAGACTTGACTGGCCGCTTAGGAAAACCGGCTAGAATTCACACTTAGGTGAGTCAGACATCAAGATATCTGTGACTCCCTGAGAGGTGGGGGTGGGGGGGCATGGGTGTGACACTATCAGTGGCTTAGCACGCTCCCAGAAGTCAAGTCTGATGTACGTTTTTGTTGCTCGTGAGCAGATAGCATTCACTTTGTATGAATAAGCAGACTCCCATGGTCAGGCTCTGTAAACTTTATCAGGTGAGAAAGTGCGGTGTTTAGTTCATGCAGTGGCTTACAAGCCAGTTCCTATTAACCACTGACTGATCCCCACTTCATTACAGCTCTTTTTTATTTATTGTGGTCCTGGGGGTTGAACCCAGGGGCATTCTACCTCTGAGCTATATACCCCTAGCCGTTTTATCTTTTATTTTGAAACAGGGCCTCACTAAGTTGCTGAGGCTGGCCGCAAACCTGCGCTCCTCCTGTCTCAGCCTCCCAAGTACTGAGATTACAAGCGTGTGCCACCAGGCCAGGCTTTCAGTACAGCTCTTAAGAGATGTCAGAGGGAGGTTGTTGTGCGTGATTGCAGAGGAAGTCTTCGGTAAAGAATTTTATTATGCTTCATAACACGGTAGTGATTCTAAAAGTTCCTTCCTTGGGTAGCCAGGTGCGGTGGCGCATGCCTGTAATCTCAGCACTGGGGAAGCTGAGACAGAAGGATCGCAGGTTCAAGGATAGACTCAGAGTTTAGTGCGATTCTGTTTCAGAATAAGAGAATAGCCAGGCTTGGTGGGGCACACCTGTAATCCTTTCACCTGGGAGACTGAGACAGGGGGATCACAGGTTCAAGGCCAGCCTCAGCAACTCAGTGAGACCCTCAGTAACTCAGCAGGATGCTGTTTCAAAATAAGAGAGTATCCAGGTGTGGTGGGGCACACCCGTAATCCTAGCACTTGGGAGGCCGAGACAGGAGGATTGCAGGTTTGAGACCAGTCTCAACAACTTAGAGAGGCTTTCAGCAATGTAGCCAGACCCTATTTCAAAATAAAATAGCGTTGAGGAGGTAGCTCAGAGGTAGGATGCACCTGGGTTCAATCTCCAGCACTCCACAGCAGCAGGTGGATGGTTAGTGCTTGATCCTGGTTCTAGTTAAGGAAATTGGGCCTCAGAAAAGGCAGCCCACCTGCTGGGATCCTGCAGCTCACCTGGGCTCAGGCCTGCCGGCCAAGCGTCAGCTGGTCCTTTTTTACTTAGTCTTCCTGCAGGGTGGGGTCCGGCGGTCAGGGGGTGTGTGAGTGGCTTGGCACTCGGAGTGCCGGCTTGGGTTTCTCTGGAGTCTGTGCCTCCTATCTGGCCACTTGAACCGAGGATCCGCAGGAGAAAGACAGAAGCAGAGCTGTTGCCACAGATGTAACCGGGCTCCACTTTCTCTGGCCTTTGGGGGATGTCCCCTTAAACCAGCCTGGGAGCCTTCGCCTGTTCCCACCCCCTTCCATCCTCCTCTGTGGGGAGGCTTGTGATGGCCTCCAGCAGGGAGGCATGAGGCCTGCTCTTGTGTCCAGAGTGGCGCTGCCTGGGCTATCAAGTCGGAGGAGCCCAGCCTGGGCTGGAGGAGAGACAGGACTGTCGGGAAGGGAGGGTTGTGGGGAAATGCAGAACCTCCTCTCCATCGCCTCTCTGCAGGAAAACACCCGCCCGTTAAGATACCATTGCTAGAGCCAGGCATGGTGGTGCACGCTTGTAACCCCAGTGCTTGGGAGGCTGAGACAGGGGGATCGCAGGTGCACGGCCAGCCTCAGCTACTATTCGAGGCCCTCTGCAACTTAGCGAGACCCTGTTTCAAAATAAAGAATAAAAAATAGGGCTGGGGATGTAGCTTGGAGGTAGAATGCCTCTGGGTTCAATCCCCAGTGCCATGTACGTGAGTGTGTGTGTGTGTGTGTGTGTATACCATTGCTAGAATCATATGACATCATTTTCTGCAATTTTACCCCAAATTCCATCTGTTCCATTAAAACAGGAAAAGAAGGAGTGGAGTAGTTTGAGACCGTCCACGCCAGGTGATTCTACGAAGGGTTTTCATGCGTGCTGCAATTAATTGGTCAGCTCCGGCTGATTATGGCTTTTAGAGCACAGAATAGGATGAAGACAATCCTGTTGCTCTATTATTGTGACCACAGGGATGTGGCGACAATCCTCTTAGAGGCTAAAAACAGACTGGGCCTTGGAGGGTTGGGTGAGAAGGCAGCGGATGCTGTAGGCCGGGGAGAGGCCCCTCTCCGGAGCCAGGCAGGCAGCACCTGAGCTCGGGCCTCCAGCCCCCATGGAGCTTCGAGACCGCCATGAGCTTCTGGGGTTCAAGCCCAAATAAGTAAATGAATGAGAAAACACACACACACACACACACACACACACACACACACACACACACACACGTCTTCATGATCTAATCAGCCCGACGCATACTGTGCATGCCTGTAGTTATCCAGAGGAGGGCTGGTGGAGCTTTGCCCCTGTGGGATCTGGGCTGCTCACCAGGTGACACCTTTGGGCCAGTTGCTGGGTGTCTCCGAACCTCAGTCCTTCCATTTATGAGCTGGTAAGAGCGACACCTGTTGTTTCTGCCTCTCAGGCTGGCTGTGAGGAGTATATGGAAGCCCCACTTGTAAAGCGCTTTCTGAATCATATGCACCGTGGAGAACTGTTGGTGGCTCTTGCTTCTGTCATTTAAAAGTGTTTCTGCCGGGCATTGTGGCGCACACTTGTCATCCTAGGACTTGGGAGGCTGAGATGGGAGGATCGAAGGTTTGAGGACAGCCTCAGCAAGTAGTGAGAATCTCAGCAGCCTAGCGAAACCCTTTTTCAAAATAAAAATAAAATAGGGCTGAGGGTATGGCTCAGAATGCTCTCCTCTGTAGCAGGGACTGAACCCAGGGGCATTCTACCTCTGAGCTACGCCCCCAGTCCTATTTTATTTTGTTTTGTTTTGTTTTGAAATAGGGTCTGAGTTGCAGAAGCTCTTGCTAAATTCCTGAGTCTGGTCGTGAATCTATAATCCTCCTATCTCAGCCTCCCAACTGCTGGGATTACAGACTCCTGGCTCATATTTTATTTTATTTTTTAAAATTTATTATTTTTTTTGTGGTACTGGGGATTGAACTCAGGGACATTCTACCTCCGAGCTACACCCCCAGCCTTATCTTTTTTTTATTCTTTATTTTGAAACAGGGTCTCACTAAGTTTCGGAGTGCCTCACTAGGTAGCTGGGGCTAGCCACGAACCCTTATCCTCCAGTCTCAGCCTCCCAAATGCTCTGATTACAAGCGTGCACCACCATGCCCAGCTTTCCTATTTTATTTTTAAACAGGCTCTTACCAAATTGCTGGGGGTCTCACTAAGTTGCTGAGGCTGGCCTCAGACCTGCAATCCTCCTGTCTCTGCCTCCCAGGTACTGGGATGACAGGTGTGCACCACCACCATGCCCGGCTCAGACGCCATTTCTTTACAGAATACATGCACTCTTGGCTCCTTGGTGTGTTCTCCCAGTCCTGTTTTGATTATTTATTCATCCAACAAACATTGAGTGCTGTCCATGTACCGGCACTGTCTGAGGAGCCGGGGGTGCCGCCCCATCCTTGCAGCAGCCCCACTCCGAGGAGGAAGGCAGGGCAGAGGAGGGAGCAGACAGGTGTAAGGCACTTGGCACTTGGCAGCGGCATGCTGGGCTGTAAGCCTTCAGACAGATTGAACAAGGTTGGGCGGGGTGACCGGGGACACCCTTTTAGCTGAGCTCGATGTACTAAGATGCTTAAGCACGGACTTGAATGAAGTGAGGGGCGCATTTCATGACTGGAACAAGAACGTTCCAAGAGAAGGGATTAAATAGCAAATGCAGAAGCCCTGATGTGGGGCGCACACCGGGGCTAAGAACAGCAGAGAGCTGCTGCAGGGGAGATGTGGGCCTTGCAGTCCTGGCGTAGGAGACAGCCGTGTGTGTGTGTGTGTGTGTGAAATGTGGTCCTTGCAGTCCTGGGGTAGGAGACAGCTGTGTGTGTGTGTGTGTGTGTGTGTGTGTGTGTGTGTGTGTGTATGTTGGAGGGGGGTGCAGGGGTTTGCCTTCCCAGCTCTGGCCAGGACCCTGGAGTTTTATTGCAGGTGATACTGAGGCCATTGGAGAACGGGTTTTGAAAGAACTCTGTAGTCCTGGTGTGGTGTCCTGTGCCTGCAGCCCTGGCTATTGGGATGCTGAGGCAGGAGGATGGCTTGTGGCCAGGAGTTAAAAACTGTCCCCCTGAGCAAGAGCGAGACCTGCCTCTGAAAGAAAGAAAGGGAAGGGAAGGGAAGGGAAGGGAAGGGAAGGAAAGAAGAAACATCTCTGGGTACAACAGCATGTGCCTGTAATCCAGGTACTCAGGAGGCTGAGACAGGAGGATCACAGGTTCTTCGAGGCCAGCCTCAGCAACTTAGTGAGACCCTGTTTCAAAATGAAAAATAAAAAGCCAGGTGTGGTACCACACACTTGTAATCCCAGTAGTTGGGAGGCGGAGACAGGAAGTTCGAAAGTTTGAAACCAGCCTCAGCAACTTAGCAAGACCCTGTTTCCAAATAAAAAATAAAATAGAACCGGGTGTGGTGGCACACACTTGTCATCCCAGTACTTGGGAGGCTGAGACAGGAGGATCCCAGGTTCACAGCCAGCCTCAGCTACTTAGTGAGGCCCTCTGCAACTTAGTGAGACCTTGCTTCAAAAATAAAGAATAAAAAATAGGACTAGGGGTGTAGCTCGGAGGTAAACTACCCCTGGGTTCAATCTCAAGTACCACAAAAAAAAAAAAAAAAAAGAATAAAATGAAATAGGTCCAGCTATACCACTCCTGGGTATCTTTCCAAAGAGACTGAAATCACACCTGTGTTCATAGCAGCACAATTTATAATAGACAAATTATGGACCAACCTAGATGTCCATCAACAGATGAATGGATTACAAACATATGGGATAGCCACATAATACAATTCTACTCAGCAATAAAGAAGAACAAAATTATGTCATTTGCAGGAAAATGGACGGACCTGTGTTAAGTGATACTTAGCCAGTCACAGAAAGTGAAGGGTCACGTGTTTTCTCTCTTATAAGGAAGCCAGGGAGTAATCAGGATACCAGGGAGAGTTCAGGTAATGGAGGAGAAACCCTAGCGGAGCCAGGGAGGGGGTCTAGGGGAAGAGAAGGAATCACTTCTGTTGACATTACGTACATACGTGAGAATACCTGTGTCAATGTCAGTATCCTGTATGGGGACGGGGGGACCAGGAGGGGGCCGGGGAAGCCACCAAGTGCTGTGTGCATGGATGTCGCTATCAGTACGAACTACATTATGATGTGGGACTGTAATGCACCAATAAGAGTATATAAAAAATAAAATAGGGCTGAGGGTGTAGCGTGGAGGTAGAATGTCCCTGGGTTTAATCTCCTGCATGGAAGGAAGGAAGGAAGGAAGGAAGGAAGGAAGGAAGGAAAAGAGGGACAAGAAGGAGGAAGGAGAGAGGGAGGGAGAGAAGGAAGGAAAGAAAGAAGGAAAGAGGGAAGAGAAGGAGAGAGGGAAGGAGGGAAGGAAGGAGGGAGGGAGGGCCAGCTGGGGTGTAGCTCAGGGGTAGAGTGCCCAGGGTTCGATCCCAGGGCCCCGCTGTGCTGCCCAGGAGCAGGCGTGGAGACATTCCTGACATAGTCTGGGCATGCGGCACCGGGGCTTCCTGCAGCGGCTGCGGAGGTGACCAGGGTTAGTGGAATTCTGGAAGCATCTTGAAGGCAGAGTCCCGGAGACGTGCCGAGTGGATGAGATGAAGGGTGACTTCGAGGCTGTGGCTCCAGTGCTTGGGAAGAAGTGACAGTTGTTGCTTCCTGCCCTGATGCTTCTGCTTTTCTGCCCTCACCTCACCTCGAGCAGCTTGCCAACGCTCATTTCCCAGCCTAAGTCACAGTAAAAAACTTGCGCGCCCTCCTGTCCACGCCTCAGCGGGCTGTGCCTGCTCTGCTGCTCCTGCCCTGGTGCCTGCCCTCCTCCCGGGTCCTGGGACGCCCGGGACGGTCTCACGCGTGGCCGTGTTCTCGTGAGTGGACACCTCGCTCAAGATGGCTCGCAAAGCCAGGTGAAAAGAAACTCACGGACTCTAATTTCCACAAACACTGGGACAGGTTGAACGGCTCAGCCGGAGGCAGGCATAGGTTTAATCCAAAGCCAAAAGAAAGTCAGAAATAAAGCACATCTCTTTAAAGGTGCTGGTAAGACCCGGACTGGTACAGAAAAGCAGGGAGGGGCAAAATGACCATCGGGCACCACAACGGTTCCACCGAGATACAGGGGCAGATGACCGCGTGGCAGCGTCTGTGCAGCTAGTGAGGAAGGAACGTGAGTGTTCGATGAGGGACAGGACCAGAGCACCTGGGTGACCGCAGAGGCATGCCACCCGGAGCCGGACACTGACGTCACCTAGAGGCCTGTACCGTTAAATCAGGATGTAGCACGCAGGGCTTTTAAGCAGAGCAAGGCGTGCTTTCGACTCCAAGCAAGGGGTGGGTCACAAAAGTACAAGTAGGCATTAGGTTACTGCACGAGAAACAGTTCTGAAAAATTAAAAATTAAACTGAGCCAGGCGTGGTGGCGCACGCTCGTAATCCCAGTACTTGGGAGGCTGAGATGGGAGGATCGCAGCCTCAGCTACTTAGTGAGGCCCTCCACAACTTAGTGAGACCTTGTTTCAAAAATACAAAATAAATAGGGCTGGGGATGTCGCCCAGAGGTAGAATGCCCCTTGGATTCAACCCCCAGTACCGCAAAAATAAAAACAAGAAACACTAAAAGGCCAAACATGGGCTGTAGAACCCAAACACCTGTAATCGAGCAACTTCATTTTTTTCTTTTTGTTTTTGTGGTACTGGGATTGAACTCAGGGGCATTCTATCTCTGAGCTACACTCCCAGTCCTATTTTTTATTCTTTATTTTGAAACAGGGTCTCACTAAGTTGCTGAGGGCCTCACTAAGTAGCTGAGGCTGGCCATGAACCCGGATCCTCCTGTCTCAGCCTCCCAAGTACTGGGATGACAAGCGTGCGCCACCACGCTTCGTGGCGACTTCATTTTGAGACGAGTTTTTGACTCATAAAACCTGAGTGGGAACCATCAGGTCTGACTGGTGTGTTGGAGGGGACCAACCCGGAACGCGGAGGGTTAGAGCGTTGGCCGCCCACCTGAATTTTCTCTCACTAGTGTTGACACTTTTAACTCTTAGCCCTGAGAGGTGACTGGAGCCCTGGTTTTGTGGTTTTGTTGTGTAATCTTCTTCTCTTCTGTCTCTAGGCAGTTTGTATCCTGTCGTGGCTTCTGCTAGCACTACCCTCCTGAAATCGTTGTCTTGAGGGTTGCTTTTCTTTTTTTTTTTTCTTTATTGGTACTGGTGGTTGAACCCAGGGGCGTTCTGCCCCCTCCACCCGCCCCGAGCTAAACCCCTTGCCCTTTTTATTTTTATTATGTTGAAACAGGGTCTTGCCAAGTGGCTGAGGCTGGCCTCAACCCTGCCATCCTCCTATCTCAGTCTCCCAAGTGCCAGGCGCCGGTGCAGTGCTGAAGCTGGTTCTCCTCTCTTGCTCTGCTCCGAGTTCTCCCTCCCCAGTGGCCTCCTGTGCTGTGGAAGCCCAGGCTCCTGCCGTGGCTTACCTGCTTCAAAGGCAAATTCTGCAGCGATTAAAGCATCAGCCCCTCCTCCCCGAGCCTGCGCTGGGGAGTAACAACAGCGCTCGGTGTTGACTTCAGCTGTTGGGCATCTGTGCGGGACTCGTAGACATCCCCGCCTGGATTCTTCTGGAAGTATGGCAAACTCAGCATGACTAAGGCTCACTTCCTGGGTTGGAGGGATGAGGGCTGGTAGGGCTGCCTCGGGGGAGGCTGAGGAGCAGGTTTTCGATGGGTCCTGGCTGTGAGCTCCACACGTTTACTCAGTGACCGTGCACAGGGTGCTGTGGTGTGCTGGGCACCGAGGGACCACCGTGCCCGGGTTGACCGGATCCTCCTGGCCCTCTGGGGTCTTACTGTCTGCGGAGAGGGCCTGCAGCGTCCTGTGTCCGCGGCCAGGGACGCCTGGCAGGTCTCGGCCAGAGAAGCTTTCCTCTATGCAGCTCTTATTCAGGCTGGACTGCAGGATGCGTTGGGGTTAAGTCCATGGGAAGTCTCTGTGTCTACAAAAGTATGTTTCAGAGGCACAGACTTTCCTCTGTCAGTGTGACAGTTTTACTCTGTGTGTGTGTGTGTGTGTGTGTGTGTGTGTGAGAGAGAGAGAGAGAGAGAGAGAGAGAGAGAGAGAGAGAGAGAGAGAGAGACTGAGACTGACTGGGGATTGAACTCAGGGACATTCCATCTCCAAGCCACACCCTCAACCCTTTTTATTTCGAAACAGGGCCTCACTAAATTGCTGAGGCTGACCTCACACCTGAGATCCTCCTGTCTCCGCTTCCCAAGAACTGGAATCACCGGCATGCACCACCATGCTCAGCTCACAGTTTTGCCTCCCGTCTGTCTCTCGTTTTGTCTTCCCCACCCTCTGCCCCCACCTCATCCTGGCTTCCCATCTCCCCATCCAGCTCAGAAGCTACAGTGCACCTTTTTCAAGGTCTCCGAGAGTTTTTGCTGTAGTGTGGCAACTCCTGAGATGCTTACTATGCTATTTCTAGTCCCTAATTTTCTGGATAAAAATAGCTTGGGTCGGTGTGGCCTTAGCTATTTTTAACCCTGGCAGGCTCCAAGAGAAAGGCCTGCTCTGAAGGTGAAGGGTGGTGCCGGGCGCCCCGGGGCTGCCCGGAGGTGTAGGTCACAGGTGTGAGGGCCCCAGGGACAGCCTGTGGGTCTCACCTCCGCACCCCTCCAGTGCTGCATCCCAGGAAGCGGTTACTGCAGACTAGCGGTGGAGAGGGACCCTTGACGTCGAGTGTCCCCGTTGCCTCCGCCTCTCTCTGAGGCCTGGGAGAGCGGAGCTTGTCACAGCAGGCTGACCCCACGCCAGCAGCCGCCCACCTGACCGACGCAGCGCAGGGCCAGATCTTCAAAGGAGACGCTTCAGTCTTCGGAAATGCCATGGCTTTGATTTGCTTTTAGACCTGTCCTATATTCAGAATGTCAGACACCTTCAAAGAGAGGTTAAAGAGTTAACAAAAGAGGGTACGGCTCCAACAAGATGGGAACTTGTGGTCCCAACTGCATCCTGGGTCCACACCTGCCGTCGGCCTGGACGAGCTGGCTTAGCTGTCTTACAGGAAGGCGGGCGGGGAGAGGTTGGCCGGGTAGTGTAAAGGCCGGTTCAGTTTGGCCTTGGAATACATTCAGCCATTTTCATCCTTTAAAAAAAATGTTTCGCCTCCCAGTTTTGCTTAATTTTGACACTGCAAAGTGTGTTCGTTCTCGGAGGCCAGAGTTGGTAAAGCAAGTAGCCCAGGAGTGCATGTTGGCCACAGACGATTGGTCTATAAATAGCGGCGGTTATAACCCAGAGTTTTTGGGAGTGAAATTTCTTGAATGCAGACATTTTGGCTAGAAATCGTGTGTGGTAATAAAATAGCACCCCTCCCGACAGCGGACGCGGTCTCCAAGGCAGTTATGTAAGCTGGCATTGCATAACTTTGTTTTGCTTGTGGACCCCTTGGGAGTCTCCGGGGAGCTGTCACCTTCCCACCCCAAGGTGGACACACACGCAGAGTTTACAGTTATGAAGCACCCCGCTAGAAGAGCGTCCCAGGAAGCCCAGGGAGCAGGTCCACCCTCTCAAGCAGAGCGTGCCTTCTGCTGTGTCTAGTGGCTCTTTTCGCCGGCTGAGTTACAGAGGCCCAGGGCCGGGAATTCCAGCTATGATGTGTAGCTGGGGCGTGAATGTGCAGACTTCGGAAACACGTTTGCCTCGTGTGGTCTTTATAGAAGGAAACAGGTCAATAGTGTGGTCGGGGATGAGGCCACAGCTGAGCCAGGATGTCTGCCCCTGGGGGGCGTTCCTCTCCCAGTCCAGGTCAGTCCTTGCTTCAGAGTCCAGGTGTGAGCTGGGTGTGGTGGCCCGCCCACACCTGTAATCTCAGTACTTGGGAGGCTGAGACAGGAGGATCACAAGTTCAAAGCCAGCCTCAGCAACTTAGCGAGACCCTGTCTCAAAATGAAAAATAAAATAGGGCTGGGGATGTCCCAGGGTTTAATCCCCAGTTGTTGTTGTTATTATTGTTATTATATTGTTATTATTCAGGTTTGCAGCATCACCATAAAAGAAAGACTGGGATCCTTTATCACCAGTAATCAACCCTGGACCATGGTTGTTCCTCTTTTCCCTCCTCCCTGCACCCTGCCTGTCCCCTGCTGCCATGACACACGTGCTTTTGTTTTTTTTCTCTTGTAACTGGCATTTCGGTAAGATTAACCTGAATTTTTTTTTTTTTTTAAATAAAAGCCTTAGTAATAATAGTACACCAGTCTTGGGGGGGTGGGGGTATCCTCACTAAAAAGGTGAAACAGAATCCACATTGATTGCTTTTACTTCTATTAAAAAAGTAGAAGCCGTAATCCCAGCATTCGGGAGGCTGAGACTGGAGGATCCGGGTTCGAGGCCAGCCTCAGCTACCTAGTGAGGCACTCCGCAACTTAGTGAGACCCTGTTTCAAAATGAAGAATAAAAAATAGGGCTGGGGGTGTAGCTCGAAGGTAGAATGCCCCTGAGTTCAATCCCCAGTACCGCAAAAAAAAAAAAAAAAAAAAGTAGAAGCCGGGCATGGTGGCTCATGCTTGTAATCCCAGTATTTGGGAGGCTGAAACAGGAGGATCGCAGGTTCGAAGACAGACTCAGCAAGTAGTGAGATGCTCATCAGCCACACACACACACACACACACACACACACACACACACAGTAGTTCCTATAATTGTAAGCTCCAAAACATCTTTTTTTTTTTGGTGTGTATGATACTGGGGATTGAACTTAGGGGCATTCTACCTCTGAACTACACCCCCAGTCCTATTTTTTATTCTTTATTTTGAAACAACGTCTCACTAAGTTGCAGAGGGCCTAAGTAGCTGAGGCTGGCTGTGAACATTCGATCTTCCTGTCTCAGCCTTCCAGTCTTTTGTACTGGGATCACAAGCATGCACCACCATGCCCAGCACAAAACATCTCTTGATAGTTCAGGTGGACAGTGCTTTTAAAAATGTGTAAGAGCAGTTTGTTCAAGTTGCTGGTTTTCAGGAGCTGTTCTTTGATGTTTCGTAGAAGGGAAGGTTCTGTATTTGTATGCCTGCTTGTTCTAGCTAGCTTTTCCATTACTGTGTCCAGAGTACCTGAAAGCACAATGCAGAGGAAGAAAGATATATTTGGGCGCACGGTTTCAGGGGTCAGTCCATGAGTGGCTTTCTCCAAGGCAGAAGCAGTTGGTGGCCGGCCGAGGAAAAGCCACTTCATGGTGATCAGGAAGCAGAGAGGGATTGAGAGTTTGGGGGAGGGGGACATGGACAGATATTGTCCCCAGGGCCATACTCAGGGATCTACCTCCTCCGGGCACTCCTCACCTCCGAACCTGGCTGCGTTGTCTAACATGTGAGCCTTCCTAGGGGGCATTCTGCGTCTAGACCGGAACACTTCTCCAAAGAGCCTTGCAGGTGTTTCTTTGCCTTCGAGTTGTCTAGGGCAAAGCCAGGCGATTGTCGACAGAAGGCAGGAAGGGGAGAGGGCCTGCCTCGGGGCCTGGCCTGCCTCAGGGCCTTGCCTTCTGGGTCTCCAGCTGGAGCAAGCCCTGGGCTGCTCTCCCGGCCCCTCCGGCGGTGTAATGGGAGTAGTGAGGGCCTGTTTAACAGAAGACTTGGTGAGTGGATGGCTGTGGTAAGCATCCTTTGCAAAGGTGCCCGGGTCTTAGGCTCTGCGGCTCCTTAGGACTTGGCGTTGACTTCCCTTGACTGCAGGTGTACGCACCTGCGGAAAATTAAGCCTTTGGTTTAGAATTCTTGACTCGCTTTCCCAGGGACGCCAGAACCTTGTGTTCAGCTGCCGTCAGCCCACTGTTGCTTAGGCCGTTGGTACAGGCCTGGGCACCAGGAGAGGACGCTGTGGTCGGGTGGTGAGGCCATCGTGCGCTCTTCCAGGTGGCGGGTTCCATCACGGGCAGAAGACCGGCGGAGGAGCGCCCTGGTCAGAGGGTGTCTCTCCAGGCCTCCCCTCAGCAGATAAGGCCGGTGGCAGGGAGTATTTTATTTACAATCGTGAGTTCAGTTATTTAAGATGCATTTAAAAATTGCATCCCGTAGATGTTAATTAATTTTGAAAACCAGTCATGCGTGCCAGTAAGCTAACATGAGGTACCCCATCCTACACTAGGAGTCGATACTTACTTTATAGTTCTTACTGATGTAAGCGTAGAGCTGATGGTCTTGTAATTTGTCAGTATTACTTAGCTTTTTGTTTTTTTTTTAAACCATGTGGTCTATAATTGAATAAGAAACTGTTAAAAACAAAATACTGAAGGTTATTTCTTCCCAGAAATAATGAGGGATACTTAGGGCTCTGCCTACTTTTTCAGTTGTGCTTTATGGCTTCTTAACCCTTATTCATGTCTTTTATGGGCTGTTACCAAATTTGTAGAATGATTCAGTTTCTGTGCTACTAACTTTTTTTTTTTTTGGTGGTACTGGGAATTGAACCCAGGGGCAGTCTACCTCTGAGCTACATCCCCAGCCCTCTTTTATTCTTTATTTTGAAACAGGGCCTCACACGTTGCTGAGGCTGGCCGTGAACCTGTGATCCTCCTGTCTCAGCCTCCTGAGCACAAGCGTGCGCCTCCCTGTCCGGCTTCCCTGCAGACTTTTGCAACCATCAGCTTACTGCTGTATCAGGAAGGCAGAGCTGGGCTGCTTTCCAGTAAAGCTTTATTTACAAAAACAGGTAGTAGCTAGACCTGGCCTGGTGGCATTGTGCCCAGGGGTGTTTGAAGTTACAAGGTAACCGGTGTGTCTTCCTCCAGTGTGGTTTTACCCGGTTACTGTCTACGGGCAAGTAACTAGAAACATCCTCGGGGGCTGAGGGTGTAGCTAAGTGTCAGGAAGCCCTGGATTCAGTCCCTGGCACCCCGTCCCTTACACACACACACTCTCAGTAGCAGACGCGGCACCCAGGGAATTCAGTAAGGATGAAAGAGCCCTGAAAGAAACGCCCGTTGGTCGGCCGTGAGCCTCCCGCATCTGATGCAAACTCTTCTGCCGTTCGTTGGGACAGGTAGGCAGTGCCACTGGGCATCGGGGCCATTGAAAGACCTGGAGGAGGGCAGCCGCCTCAGACGTCAGTTTCTGAGAGTCGGCTGAGGGCCGTGTGCAGAGGCCGGCGGGATCCTGGAGGAAGGGGCTGGCGGGAGACTGGTAGAGAAAGGAGGCAGCGGCTGGGGAGTCTTGTGGGTGACCAGCCAGCTCGTGAGACCTGATTGGCTGCGTAGAGAACAGAGGAGGCCGAGTCAAGGGTGGGTTCTAGGTTCCTCTAGGGCTGAACGAGGGGGCCATTCCATGAAGAGGAGGCAGCTCAGGCGAGCTGTTTTGAGCCGTCGGGTTTGCTGTGCTGCGGCCTTCCAGGTGGACCTTGGTCAGCTGGAGGTTGATGAGGCCCCCAGAGCCCACACAGAAGATCAATGCTGCATCAGAGTTGTGGGAAAGACGGACCTGAACCGAGGAGGGGGGAAGAGCGGCCGTGAGTGGGAAGGAGGGGACCAGAGGTCGGAGCACAAAGCCTCAGGGTGAGCAGTACCCAGCAGCAAGCACCGCAGTGGGTCGTGGGACGAGGAGGGCTTTGCCTGGATGGGCCTTGGGCGTTGTGGAAGCACTGTCTAAAGCAGCCAGTGGAGCGTGAACGCCCGATCAGGATGCTGGGTGGGGCCGCACCGGCGCCGTGGTCCCAGACCCTTGGAGGTCTCCTGCAGGTGCAGCTGCTGACTCAGCAGGCCTGGGCCTGCGTTTCCAGGGACCTCCTGAGCAGCGGGCATGCTGCGACTCACTGTGTCCCAGGCTGTGTCCAAGCACCAGAGCGCCACAGCAGACCCAGACTCTGAGACCCAGACCTCCACCTTCCACTTCCCAAGCTGTGTCTAGGCGCCAGAGCGCCACAGCAGACCCACTGGGGCTGGGCAGGGTTGCTAAGTTTCGAGGGTGCTTGATGAACCCCAAGGGACCGCCACCTCAGATGGCCCCACTTGTCCCGGTGGTGCCAGAGCTCTGTGGAGACGCCAGGAGGGGACGGGCCGAGGCCGGGGGAGCGCTCCGTCCTCAGGTCTTAGAACCTTGGTAAAGGTAGGTGCCAGGTGCTTCTTGGGGCCTGCGGTGCCCTGAAGAAATGACTGAGGTGCTAAAGGTTCTGTAGGCAGGGCAGTGTGGGAACCACTGACGCAGGCTGTGTTTTACGGAAAATGGCCCGTGGAGCCAGGCAGAGCCGGAAGGATGGGATGATGGTTGTGAGCGGGGAGGAGGAGGAGGAGGAGAAGGAGGAGGAGGCAGCGAAGGAGGAGGCAAAGAAGGAGAAGGAGGAGGAGGAGGAGGAGATGAAGGAGGAAGAGGAGGAGGAGAAGGAGGAAGAGGAGGAGGAGGAGGAGGAAGAGGAGGAGGAGGAGGGTCTTTAAACAGTGGAGACTGCCTGCTTGCTATGCGTTGGGGAAGGGAGCGGGTGCAGAAGATACGGAGGTGAAGGTGTGACTGAGGGTGAGAGGTCTCGGAGGAGGGGGACAGGTGACCGAGCCCCGGCTCCTCCAAGGCCACCCGGGAGCCAGTGTCGTGGGCTCATTGACAAGCAGAACCCGGCGCCCCACAGACCTGAGCCAGAACCAGAACCATTTCTAATGCGGTCCCAGGTGATCTGTGGGCTTATTACAGCTCCAGAGGCGCCGAAGGGGGCAGGATTAGCCTGGCATGGGAGAAAGAACAGCCCTCCCTTTGTCCCAGCTCTGTGCACCGCCGTCTGTTCCCGCCGTCCCCACGGGCCAGGGGACCCAGGTGAGGATGACAGGTTCCCTGCAGTTGGAAGCCCCGGGCTGGGAGGCCGAGGCCAGGCGAAGAGGGGCGTCTCCACCTAAAGGGTTAGAAAGCTGGGGCTGGAAGAGTGGCCCCAGGCGACTCAGGAGGTCTGAGGTAACCCGCCAGGACAGCGGCACGGCGGCGGGGCGCTCTGATGGCGCTCAGTGTCCAGCCTCAGGCTATGCCTTGTCCTGGTGGTGCCATGCAGCTGCAGCTGCCCAGACAGGCGCTGTCCAGCTGTGCCAGTCTGCAGGGTGTGGCGGAGGAAGAAGCCGGCTGGCACTTGCCCATCCTGGGGACCGCAGGGAGTGAGGCCGCCGGAGGACTCTGTGAGGAGGCAGAGGCTGGGAGGCCCAGGCCTCCTTGCTGGCCACGCAGAGGTCACGCACCCTGAAGGGCTCCCGTTTCATCATCGTTGGGGGAGGGAAATTCTTTCCTGTCAGGCTGCAGATGCGGAACAGGACTGTGTGATCGCCCAGATAGCAGGAACAGTTTCCGGCTAGGGCGACTCCTGGGTGCTGGTATCAGAGGCCGCAGGGAACAGTGTCGGAACAGTGTCGTGGTTCAGCTGACCTCCGGTCAGCCGCCTCCTGGAGGGGCCGGGCGTGTGACGGGAGCGTGGAGCCGGGCCGGATGAGGCTTGGGGCGGCTCGCTTGAGCGTGGTGGGGATGTGGAGGAGGAGCTGGCGAGGCCCATCTGAAGACCGGCCTGGGGATGGGTGACTTAGTCATAGCTTCTCCTAACTGTCCTGGGTCTGCAGGAGGAGCCATCTGCAGCCTCCTGGCAGCTCAGGTTACAGGAGAGGGAGTGGGTTTAGGCCAATGCCTGCAGTCACGTAGCTGGTAATTGGTAGAACGGGGATTAGGAGCCCATCTCCCTGATCTCAGCCTTCATTGCCGAGCTCGGGCTTCCTGAGTCACGTGGGCTTCAGGGTGCTGGTTGACATGGGGCCCTAGAACATCGCAGATGAAAACAGCCGAAAGGGAACAAAAACTCCCACAACCAGAGAAGAAGCTGACCAATAAATCGGAGCCCTTGGTTCCGGCCATCGGAAGGTGTGGTCAACCAAGGGCTCAGATGAAATCGGAGCCGGCCTCTCGGCTCCTCTCCGCTGGCTTCGGCGACAGCAGGGCGGCCCAGTGGTTTCAGTTCCACATCCTGGAGGTGGTGAAGAGGGGAGCGACTCTTCCAGGGGTGTCAGCAAACTCCCTGACTGAGCTCGAGCCGCAGGCCACAGGCCCCGGGGGACAGGAGGCTCACCAAGGAGGAGAGTGGCCGGTGGGGGTGCTGGGCAGGAGCTGCTGTCCACCGGGCCGGGCAGGGACATGGCGCCTGCAGAGGGCGCCGGTGAGGCGGTGCGGGGTGAAGGGCCCGTGTCCCCTGAGTGTGTCCAGGGCATGGCGCCAGGTGGCTCCGCTCTGCCCGTCGGCCACCAGCAGCACTCTGAGTGGTTTTCCCTTTGTTCAGTTTTGTCTCGCAGAGTTAGGGAGTTATGGGGGACCAGACAGAACAGGGCCACACAGCGTCTTAAAGATTGTGAGCATAACGGAAGCTACCTTTGCCTGACGTGTCATGTTACATTGGAAACCAGTTATGTTTTTTAAATTAAATTATATATATATGTGTGTATATATCTATATCTATATCTATATATCTATATCTATCTATCTATCTATCTATCTATATATTGGTATACCACATGGAAACCAGAAGCATTCTACCTCTGAGCTCCTCCACCCCAAACCCTTTTTTAAATTTTTTATTTTGAAACAGAATCTCTGTAAGTTGCTGAAGCTGGCTTTGAACCTGCAATCCTCCTGTCTCAGCCTCCTAAGTACTGGGACTACAGGTGTGTGCCACCACTCCCATATAAATTCTAATTTCTCCAAAGAGAAAATTCTAATTTTTCTCTTTTAAAATGCTTTCTGCTTTATATTTAATCTCCTAAGTGACTTTTTTTTTTTTTTTGCGGTACTGGGGATTGAACTCAGGGGCATTCTACCTCTGAGCTACACCCCCAGCCCTATTTTTTATTCTTTATTTTGAAACCGAGTCTCACTAAGTTGTGGAGTGCCTCACTAGGTAGCTGAGGCTGGCCGCGAACCCGGATCCTCCGGTCTCAGCCTCCCGAATGCTGGGATTACAAGTGTGCGCCACCACGCCCGGCTCCTAAGTGACTTTTTATGTTTAAGCTTAAACCTTTGTGTGTGTGTGTGTGTGTGTGTGTGTGTGTGTGTGTGGTACTGGGGATCGAAGCCAGGGGCAATCTACCTCTGAGCTGTACCTCCAGCTCTGTTTTATATTTTATTTTGAAACAAGGTCTCATTGAGTTGCTGAGAGCCTCACTAAGTTGCTGAGGCTGGCCCTGAACCTGTGATCTTCCTGTCTCAGCCCCCCCAAGTACTAAGATTATAGGCATGCTCCATCACACCTGGCTTAAAACTATTTTTTAAAGCTTCTTATGCCATCCTTGAATAAGTAAAATTCTACTTGGGTTGTTTTGGTTTTTAGTATATCTCTAGAGATTATGAAAATGTTTCTTTGATCTTTGTTTAACCTTTGTAACAATAGTTTCAAATTCTTATCCAGTATTTGTATAAATGTTTTTCAAATAAAAGCTAATAGTTCTATTTCAAGGATTTTATTGTCAGGATAACTCCTTCTGAGGTTGTCCTGCTTATTAGAATTGAGTATTTGCAGAACAAAAGATAATATTCTAAAATGTCTGTATTTTTATATGTCAGGCACTAAAACCTGTGTTTTGTAGTGACTAATAAATTTTGAATTTCAGAATAAGAAAAGTTACCAAGTACTGTTTTACTTTGGTATCTGCTATTTTGGACTCTGGTGCCAGTTTTGTTTTTCAGTTCTGTCTGAAATGCCTAAATTTGTGTTAAAGGAAGCAGCCAGGCATGGTGGCGCACGCCTGTAATCCCAGTGTTTGGGAGGCTGAGACAGGAGGATCGTGTGTTTGAGGACAGCCTTAGCAATGTAGCAAGACTTTCAGCAACCTAGTGAGACCTTGTTCAAAAGAAAACAATAAAGGACTGGGGTGCAGCTCAGAGGTAGAATGCCCCTGGTTTCGACCCCCGCACCACAGAAGCAGCTAACTGTAGGAACAATGCAGGATTAGAAACGAGAGAGAGAGGCCCAAGTTTTGCGGGATTCCCGCCTCTGGGGGAGGTTGGGCCAGCAGTTTCAGCCCCAGCATTCTAGAACTTTGTTTCTGCTCTCTGCTGTGTCAGAGTGGAGCTGGCTGGAATGTGTCGCGGGTGTTGGGCGGGAGGGCTGTGTGAGCTGCTTCCTGGATTCAGAGATAAAGCCGCCTGGCCAGGCGGGCTGTGCTGGGTGCGGGGCCCGGCCGGGTGCCGAGTTGAAGACAGCCAGCGTCCCTTTATTGGATTAAGGACACATTTACGCAGTGGTTCCCCCTGGGGAAGTGTTTTACGCCAGGCACGTGCTTAGCTGCGAGATGTATAAATATGAAGAGCCGTGAGCAGGGAGGCTCAGGACTGGCCGGGCCGTGCAGCCCGGGCCTCAGCTCCGTGGTGGAAGGGAGGGGAGAGGACGCGATAGCAGAGCCGAGCTGGCCACGGAGACGCCCGGCTGGAGGTGTCTGTGAAGGAAGAGGTTGAGACGCGGTGGCCGTGGCCGGGTCTGTCCCGAGGGGAAAGTCCCAAGGACTTGGGCTTGTCCAGCCCCCCAGTGCTTGGGCACATCGATCATGTACGTCATCATGGTACCAGGCGCCCTTAGCTTGGCAAGGGGCAGCCTGCTGTTATTTTCACTTTACAGGCAAGGAGAGTTAGGCACAGAGAGGTCAGACCTCTTGCCCAAAGTTACACAGCCAGGCAGTCAAGTGCGGAGAATCTGGCTTCAGAGCCCACTGCTATTCTTGTTTTGATTAGGTGTGTGTGTGTGTGTGTGTGAGAGAGAGACTAAGGATTAAACCCAAGGTCTCTCTACTGCTGAATTGCACTCCCAGCCCTATTTTATTTTTATTTTGAAACAGGTCGTCTGTCACTAAATTACTGTGCAGGTTTGGGTTTGGGTTTTCCCCCTTAGCCATTTTTTATTTGGGGTCCCGAGGATTGAACCCAGGGTGGTCTGCCTCTGAGCTCCGCCCCGGCCCTATTTCATGTTGAAACATGGTCTAAAATCTGCGATCCTCCTGTCTCAGCCTCGCAAGACTGGGATTACAGGCGCACACCACCATATCCAGCCCGCAGTCTGAGCGCCTGGGGCTCATCGCTGGTCATGTGATCCCGTGCCCAGGCCGCTGCCCCTCCTCCCGCACTGCCAACCTCTAGCGCCAAAAGAAGGAGTTGCCATGTCTGTCTGGAGCCAGGAAAAGCAGAGGCACGACAGCCTGGTCACCAAAGCCCGCCGCTGCTGGCGGGTGGAGGTGTCTAAGGAAACCGAGCGCTTCTGAGATTCGGTTCTTCCTAGTCTCTTGGACACGGAACCCCTGAGTCACTTCTTTGCTGGCTAGTTGAACATGATTTTTTTTTTTTTTTTCGGTACTGGGGATTGAACTCAGGGACATTCTTACCTCTGAGCTACGCCCCCTGCCCTATTTTTTATCCTTTATTTTGAAACAGGGTCTCACTAAGTTGTGGAGGGCCTCACTAGGTAGCTGAGGCTGGCCGCGAACCCAGATCCTCCAGTTTCAGCCTCCCAAATGCTGGGATTATAAACGTGCGCCACCACACCCGGCTTGAACATGAATTTTAAAAATTAGTATTTGTGGTAGCTGTGTGTGGTGATGCACACCTGAAGTCCCAGTACTTGGGAGGATGAGACGGGAGGATTGCAGGTTCAAGGATAGCCTCAGCAACTTAGACTCTCAGCAACCTAGCAAGACCTTGTTTCCAAATAAATATAAATAGAAGGGCTAGGGGTATAGCTGGGAGGTAGAATGTCCCTGAGTTCAATCCCCAATACTGCCAAAAAAAAAAAAAAGTTAACATTTGTCACTTATTTTAAATATAATGGGAGAGTAATTTTAACCAGTGATCCATTGACTTTGATACCTGAAGAAGTTAAGGATTCCCAGAATAAGTGGTAACCCCGAACATCTTTTTGTTTTCTTCAAAGTTCCTGGGTCTGTTTTTATGCCACTTGCTCCCGCCAGCTGCGGTCGGCTGTCCTTGGTGCAGGCCCAGAGCACGAGGGCTGGCTCGGGCTCCTCTGCCCTCTTTACGCTTAGCACCCAAGAGTGTTCTCAAGCTAAGAAAAAAAAAAAAAAAGGCCTTCTTTCTAATTCGAAGAGGGAATAGTCACATACTAATTTGTTGTCTTTAAAAAAAAAATCAGCCGGGCGTGGTGGCACATGCTTGTCACCCCAGTACTTGGGAGGCTGAGACAGGAGGATCGCAGGTTCACAGCCAGCCTCAGCTACTTAGTGAGGCCCTCCGTAACTTAGTGAGACCCTGGTTCAAAATAAAGAATAAAAATAGGGCTAGGGGTGTAGATTGCAGTTAGAATGCCCCTGGGATCAATCCTCAGTACAGCCAAAAAAAAAAAAAAGAATCACTGACATTAAATGAGTTGCTTTTTGGAGTCGACTGTCTAAATTGTGCCCTTCCAAACTGGAGCCATCCCGAGAGCGTCAGATGGCGGCGCTTGGGACGGCTCACCTGTCAGATGTGCCTTAGGGCTCCTGGGGCAGCCAGGGCGGGGAGGCCTGGCATCTAGTATACACATGCAGCTCAGGACAGCAGGGCGGGGAAGTCCATCTCACCATTGCTGATGAAGCAGGGGCGGCTGGCTCCTGGTGGCCCGGCCTCCGCAGCTGGACTGGCCCCCGGCCTGACAGTGACACCCCCTGAATTCTGCACCCCGAATCCTCCCAGCCGAGGGTCGTTCATGGCTGATCCTGTGTCCTCTGTCACTGTCAGCGCAGACCCGCTTTGCCTTCTGATCCGCACAACTCGCTTCCAGCAGAGGGAAGAGTTAGGGCGCAGCGGGAGCCGCAGGCGCGCTGCGTGGACGTCTAATTGCTGCTGTCGTTACAGGCCATGGTTGCTTGTTACCCAGGCAACGGAACAGGTTACGTGCGCCACGTTGATAATCCAAATGGAGACGGAAGATGTGTGACATGTATATATTATCTAAATAAAGACTGGGATGCCAAGGTACGCAACTTCATCGAGCGCTTGCTTTTTTTCTCACAGGTTTTTTTTTTTTTTTTTTTCCTCATGAACACTAAAATCCATGCTTCTCATAGGTGAGACTGTCTTTAGCACCCAGAACAACTAAAATCTCTAATTTTTTTCAGAGCCGGGCTTGGTGGCCCACACCTGTAATCCCAGTACTTGGGAGGCTGAGACAGGAGGATCGCAGGCTCATGGCCAGCCTCAGTGACTTAGTGAGACTCTGTTTCAAAAAAAAAAAAAAAAAAGGATGGGGTATACTCTGGCAGAATGCCCAGTACCAAAAAATAAAATAAAATAAAAAAACTTAGTCTTAGGTATTAGAAGTAGACTTTCTTACAAAAATTAGTGTATCTGAGAATTAATACTAACATATTAGAGACAAATACTGATACGTCTCGTACAGCGCAGTACCTCTAGGTAACAGTGCGGTGGTGTGTACTGCACAGGGTAGGAGTGTAAGCACTGGAGGTGTGTCCACTTGGTGACAGAGTGCTCACCCAGCACGTACAGCACCTGGGCGCCATCCCCAGCACCGCAGGTAAAAAACATTGTAAGAGGGTCGATCTGGAGTTCAGAGTTCTAACCACAGGGAAAGCGGGACAGAGACACAGGAAGCCCCGGAATGGCCACGGTCATAGAAGGGGGGTGGGCTGCGGGTCCATGCCCATCGAATTGTGTAAGTAAGCGAGGGCATTTTGGGTGTAGCAGCTATTCCTCAATAAAACTGTACACAAAGTACTAGTGTATCTTAAAAAACAACCGATTCAGTTGCTCCAGGTAGCAAAGGATTTGTCTGAAATTTCACTTTTACAAAGCTAACTTCCTTTTAACAGTTGTCACAAAAATACTTCTGAGAAGAATTGTTTTGTGATGACTCTTGGTGGAGATGATAAACAGATGTTAGGGATTATTTGCTGTGATGTTCTCTGCATTTTCTTAGGGCTGTTGTGTGGTAGTGGGTTGTTAAGTGTTGGATACAGGATTTTGTCTCCAGAGTCAGAGAAGACTAAAAGTTTATCAGCGTTGACAGACTCTGGAAGACCCTGCAAGATTTCTTAGCTGGGCATGGTGGCACACACCTGTAATCCCAGTACTTGGAAGGCTGAGACAGGAGGATCAAGGGTTCAAGGCCAGCCTCAGCAATATAGCAAGACCCTCAACAACTTAGCGAGACCCTGCTTAAAAATAAAAATAAAATAAGGCTACAAAAAATATTTTTAAATGTTTAAGATGACTTTAAATGTTTAAGATGTCATAGGTCACTGTGTTGCAGGCCGTTCAGACGGCTTGGGTTGGTTTCTAAGGTCTAAAGTCTGATGTTCAAACAGAAGAGAGACAGCGAGTCAATAGATGTCCACAGAGTGAACATGCTTGTGTGGCCAGGGTGATTTAAAAAAAAAAAAAATCAAATAGATCTCTCCTCCTCCTCCCTGTCACGTGCAAATGTAAACCACCCAAGTCCCAGATGTGCAGAAAGCTAACCCTCTCCCGAGAGCACTTACACTGGAGCCTGCCCGTGGTGCTCCAGGGCCTTGCCGCCGGTCGTCCTGATGAGACAGGCTCACTGTAGAGGTGAGTTCCCCTCGGAGCAGAGAGGAGACCTTGTGCCCACAGGCCTGACTCTGGCGGGAGCCTTCCAAAAAATGAGTTTGGTGATTTTTCTTGAGCTCAAGACACAGATCTGGTTGGTATGCCTATAGGTAAAACTTCACAGTTGATTTGGGGGTCAGGTTTTGGGAGCAGCTGGTCGCCCCCCCAACTTCCAGGTTTCCTTAGGCTCTTCCCGGGCTAAGCTGTTAGCGTCATGTGACTGGCCAAGGCCACGGTGGTTTTAGTTTGGTAACTGGCAAGCACAGTCCTAGCCCTCTTACATGTGTGTGTAGCATCAGCTTCCCTCCTGGGCTCCCGGAAGCCGGGTCAGAGCAGAAGTGGGGGCGGCCCCAGATCAGTTCTGCACTGACAGGTGGAGCTGGTCGTGCGGACGGTCAGGACAGATCACCCCGGGGACGGCCACCAATCCTGAGGACAGGGAGGGTCTCCCGAGGAAGAGCAGAGCTGTCACCAGCCATCTCTCTTTAGACGTCTCCGCAGACACCTGTGGCGTTCTCGGCAGCTCTGGTCAGAGAGAGGGCGAGGGAAAAGAAGTCACGTTCTCAGACCCAGGCTGGAGTTCCTTAGATCGCAGGACAGCAGGGACGCAGGACAGCAGGGACTCAGGCCCGGGAAGGCGGGCACAGCCGCATCCAGCCGTGGGTTCTGGGACGACTCTCCCTCTGAGCCCAGGGCAGGTGATACACTTCCTTCCACTGTAAGAGTCTCCTGGGACGGGATTTGCCCAGCCTCAACGTCCCCACACTGCAGGCACAGGACCAGGTCTGTCTGCACCATCCCTGCCCCCCACCCCGGCCCCCAGTGCAGCGCAGGGGTGGACAGCAGAGAGCGCATCTCAGCACACAGAGACAATCCCTCCCGGGTAGCCTTGGGTAGCCTTGGGTCTTAGCAGAGTCCTCAGGCCTCAGGCCGGTGCTGGTGGGAAGGAGCCTCGCCCCCTGCCGTGCTTGGCTTCCAAGCTCTGAGGCAGACAGGGCTTGTGAGGAGGAGCCTTTCCTCAGGCTCCATTCGTCACAGCGGTGTGAAGTGGTTTATAACAGCAGGTTAAGCAGATCATTAGCATACTCAAACAAGTGTTTCAAGCATCATCTTAGGGATTTTTTTTCTTTTTTTGCGGTACTGGGAACTGAACCCAGGGGCATTCTACCTCCAAGCTACACCCTCAGCCCCATATATATATATATATATATATATTATTCTTTATTCTGAAACAGGGTCTCCTCTTGCTAAGTTGCAGGCGGCCTTGCTAAGTGGCTGAGGCTGGCCGAGAACCTGGGATCCTCTGGTCTCAGCCTCCCAAGTACTGGGATGACAGGCGGGCACCACCACGCCCGGCTATGTTAGGGCTTTTGGATTCATAGTTTGTCTGCTTCATCAAGTATTTACAAAAATCTCTAAAACAACAAAAAATAAGTTTTTCTTTGCATCGATGCATGTATACTTAGAATCTCAACTCACTTTTATATCTTGTTAATTGACATATATTCGTGAATAATCCAGTTAGGACTTGATTCGTTGAGGTCACTACCCCGACACACACTGAGTTTAATCTGGTAGCATTCCTGGCTGCTCATACTTACATATTTGCCTCTCTTCCTAGGTAAGTGGAGGTATACTTCGAATTTTTCCAGAAGGCAAAGCCCAGTTTGCTGACATTGAACCCAAATTTGATAGACTGCTGTTTTTCTGGTCTGACCGTCGCAACCCTCATGAAGTACAACCAGCATATGCTACCAGGTAGTGCCCCCTTTAAGAACACTTGGCCAGGAGGATGGCAGGACCGGAGGGGAGTGGGGGTACACGGGGACCCTGCAGGTACCTGCCTGCCCTCCGGGAGCTTCTGTCCGTCTGTCCTGGTTTCAGTTGTGCTAATTTGAATAATTGTTGGGATTACTCACAGTTACTCCTATGGCTCAGTGGGGGGTGGGGGGCAGGAAGCTCAGGCCTCTGCCCCCGCCCCCCACCTTGTGTACCTGTCTGCTGCCAGCCCCCCTGACTGTGGAGCATTTCATATTTCACAGGGGCACATGAGAGTGGAGAAGAAGGGCAGCCTTTGAAAGGTGGCAGAGAGACAGAAAAAAAAGAGGAGAAATACAGAGAAATGCAGACAGAGTAGAAAAGTAAGAGCTAAGCTGGGCATGGTGATGCACAACTGTAATCCCAGAACTTGGGAGGCTGAGACAGGAGGATCGCAGGTTCAAGGACAGCCTTGACAACATATCGAGACCCTCAGCAACCTAGTGAGACCCTGTTTCAAACTAAAAAATAAAATAGGACTGGGGGTATGGCTCACAGGTAGAATTCCCCTGGGTTCAATCCCAAGTACCACACACATACACACACACAAAGTAATGAGGAATTTTTAAAAAATAATAGAGCTAGGGGCGTAGCTCAGAGGTAGAATGACCCTGCGTCCAATCCCCAGTGCCAAAAAAAAAAAAAAAAGAGAGAGAAAAGAAAAGCAGATGAAAAGTTGCCAAGTGTGGGCCCTTAGATGTGACTATTATAAATGAGTTTCCTTAGAATTTCCAGTGAAAGGCTTGGTACTTTAAGCTGATTACGTTTAATGCGTTCGGTTAACGTTTTTACCGTTACGTTTACGTTGTTGGAGTGGAAGCCCTTGCGGACTTGGTCGTGGAGAGAAGTGTCAGGAGCAGCCGGTCCTTAGCCACTGTCCCCCACGAGGGGCGGCGGGCGCTCGGGCTCTGGGCGCACACCTGGGCTCCCAGGCTGAGCAGGGGGCGGGGGGACAGCGGCGAGTGCTGTCCTCTGTCCTCGGGTGCTCCGGCCCTGGGTGCGGTCCTAGAGACTGCTAGCCACACTCCCCTGTCCTTCCTTCTTTCTGAGCCATGCTGCCGTCAGCACCCCTGGTTCACAGGTGAGCAGCTAGCGAGCGCTCATGGCTGGAGGTGGCCTCTGCCCACCGCCTCCCTCGCTGCGCCCTGGCCCACAGGCTGCCCTCGGGCTCCCTTTCCTGGGAGTCTTGAGTTTGGTTCCAGTGTGTCCCTGGAGGAAGGGTGACGTTTTGGGCTAGTGAGCCCATGCTGCGTGGCATGGCGTGGCGAGCAGGGTCAGCCCCGGAGGAGGAGGAGCCGCAGGGAGCAGGGGCAG
This sequence comes from Graphiurus murinus, assembly GCA_004027655.1. NCBI lineage: Eukaryota > Metazoa > Chordata > Mammalia > Rodentia > Gliridae > Graphiurus > Graphiurus murinus. The sequence goes on along the minus strand of PVLC010006272.1, from coordinate 27,543 downwards.
CTGGGTGAGGAGACCCCCGAGGAGCCTACACAGACACCAGGGCTGTGGGGACCAGGCGGCTCAGTTGGGGCCACAAGCCAAAGAAATGGAGAATCATCCCGAGCTGCTCCCGGAGGCGATGCTTTCGGTATTCGGGACTCGATTGTGACTGCTGAGCTGGCACGCACCGGCTCTTCATGTTGCTGGAGTCCCCCTGGCCGGGATCGGCAAGTACTGTGACCACACGTGTGCTCTCCTGAGGGGCTGGTGACCTGGTGTGGGCTTTCTGCTCCCACAGCGTCTGCACACAAGAGCTTCGTAGGACTTCGTGAGCCAGCTGTGCCTGGCTCCTCTGTGGAAAAGGGTGGTCCACATAAGGGAAGCTTTGCAGAAAAATGAAGTCCAACCAACCTCTAAGCACCAAACACAGTGGCGTGATGGTTTTGGTAAAAACCCTGAGGACTCCTTAGCCGAGCCTGTCTTTCCTGGTGACTCAGGGTCACACCCCCAGTGGTCCTCCGCCATGCGGAGGTGGGCGCCCTCAGAACCCACCGGGGCCGCGTGTCTCCCCTCTTCTGCTGCAGTGCTGTGCTGCGCCCTCTCACTGCCTGGCTCCGATCCCAGGGAGCCTGCACAGGAGGAAGAGACGGGAGCTGTCCCCTGGAACCCCCGCTGTGCTCCTGTCCAGGGCTGGTGGCGGGGCAGGTGGGCAGGCGGGCAGCGAGCTCATTTCCCAGTCTGGGCGTGTGGTCGGCACTGCAGGTTTTAACGTAGCATTGCGACAGCATACCACCTTCTCCTGCCCTGCCATCATGCTTACCCTATTCTAAATTTTCTTTTAGGTACGCAATAACGGTTTGGTATTTTGATGCAGATGAGCGAGCGCGCGCTAAAGTAAAATACCTAACAGGTAAACATCACTGGGGGCCGAGGTGGACTGGACCAGGCACCCCGGGACCCAGTGGCACTTTCAGGAAACCCAGGACAGCCTTGGTTTACACCAGGAACGCTCACTCCCATTCTGTCAGATTCCTTAATTCCCTTAATGAAAAAGGAATTCCCTTGTGTGTGTGCGCGATGCTGGGGATGAAACCCAGGGCCCTGCCCACGCTGGTCGAGAGCTCTACCGCCAAGCCATGCCCCCAGCCCTACAGAAGGACTTAAGTCATCTTCATTGTTCTCTTTAATGCACGAAATTGTCCACAAAGATCTGGAATGTTGGAGGCAAAGAAGTCTGAATAAGTTATTCAAACACAAGCTGAGCTTGTCTGTGATTGTCCTTTTCGATCATGGGCTTCTTGAAGCTCAGCACAACCCCTTCTCTGGCTTCCTCTCATTCCGCACTCAGAAGCGAATGGCCTTTCCTTTTTAAACGCACATACTCTACAGAGCACATGGATAGGCACGTGGAGCCTGTCTGCCCCGATGTGGACAGGTCAGCGCACCAGCGCTGATCCCGCGTGTCTTGGGCGGGTCTCCTGTCTCCCTCGGGGACCCGCTCTCCTGGAGCAGAGGGTCTCACTTTCCCAAGCGACCTGTCTTATGGTACCTACCTTATGTCTCCAAATATAAAAGTGAAACGTTCATGCATTTTGTATTTTTAAGGCCACTGTTTGGTGCTTCCAGTGACCCTGGACACTCTCCTTTAAAGTAGTCAGATTGCATTTTATATGAGTGGAGATGAAGCCCTTATCTCTGTGTAGAAGATGGTTCTGCCCTCACTGGTCCACTGGTTGAGAGCAAGCTCTCCCGGCCTTGGGATGCCTGGGCAGAAGGCTTCATGCGTTTGCAGAGCTGAGATGCTCTGGGGCACTGGGAGTTGGGGAAGCAGCGGCACAGCTCTCCGGTGCTTAATAAATGGACGCTTTCTCTCCCTTGCAGGTGAAAAGGGCGTGAGGGTTGAACTCAATAAGCCTTCTGACTCCATCAGTAAGGAGGTCTAGCAGGGCCTGGATCCAGCGATACCCACGTTGCCTTCGGCGGTCTGGACGCTGTTTGCTAACTCGTGACTACAAGCGGATGGGATCAAGAAACGGAGGCGCCGGCTGCCGTTAGAACGGGGACAGGAGCAGCCTCTGTGTCACCGCACGTCAGACTCTGGCTGTGACTTTGTGCTGCGTGATCGGTCGGCTCCAGGGCCGCGGTGGCCCTCGGGAAGAGGACGAGCTGTTGAGGGAAATGGCTTTTCCATCTGGATGTGAACTAAGTGCCCTACATAGAATTTTTTCATTCTTATATTTTGCCAGATCTGTCATCTAGCCCAGTTCATTTCATCTCTCTCTTTTTTATATCAAGTTTGAATTTGGGGTAATTTTTGTATGATTAGGTACAATTTATCAAAACTGAAATGAGAAAAAAAAATTACAGTATTATTCCTCAAAATAACATCAATCTATTTTTGTAAACCTCTTCGTACTATTAAATTTTGCCCTAAAAGACCTTTCATGATGGTTGTTGCCAGTGACTGATAATTAATCTTCTTTTGACTTCAGTAAGGGAAGGAGCACTTTACCAACCGGAAGACCAGCTCGTTTCTCTGTCCTGTCTTACACTAATTTGAAATCTTAAAGATTGCTGCTGTTTTTTTTTTTTTTTTCTGACATTGTTAATAATGAAACCTAACAGTAAAACAGTTACCGTTGACTACCAAGTAACTTCTAGTTCATGTTTTACAAGCACAAAGTCACAGGAAGGAGGTTCGATCTGTCAGTTCACTTAAGCCTAAAGCGACTGGCACTAAAAGCTCTTGAGGCGGCCCTCAGCCTCAGTTCCTGAGATCAAGGGCCTTCTCTTTTGTGCTCGCGGGTGTCCTGCCAGTGCAGATGGTACTCTCCAGGGCTTTGCCGTGCTTCCTTACATCGTACTTCTACCTGGGCCATTAACGCTCTCTCCTGGTGCCGGGCTCCCTCTGTGTGCGGACGAGGATCTGGCTTTGGTGAAAGGGGGATGGGCGCGTAATGGGATTGTCCGTGTGGTTGTGGCCCGTGCTCTGTGGCCCCCAGACCTGGCAAGGCCTTCCCGTCAGCACCGAAAGAGGCACGGTTTGCTTACTTAGCAGAGCAAAAAAGGTGTAAAACCAGGTATTTTATTTTTATGTTTTATGGTTTTTTTTTTTTTTTTTTTTTTTTTACTTTTTAGGAAAAGAGGGAATCTTACAGAGTCACACAAAGCCTCCCAGACCTGTTATTTAAAGAATGAGTTGCCCTGGACGTTGGGTGGCTAGCCAGATTTTGCGTGAGTTGTGGGTGTAAGACCTTGCCCGCTTTGGGTTTTCTGTTTCTTTGTTCCTGATCTTCTTTGCCAAAATTGGAGTGTACAGAAATAGTGCTGTATATTTCAATGAATGACAGTTTCAACATCTGTATAGTTTGTATTGAGTTGGAGAACTTTTCTACGGAAAGCTCAGTAATTTTTAGTCAAAGATTGCTATTGTTCATGTAAAACATGAAAAAAAAAAAAAAAAGAACTAAACCGACAGTGCGGACTTGAGGGGATTTGCTCCTCGGTGCCGTGACCTCACTCCGGGGCTCCTGGGGGAAAGCGCAGTCTTTCTTGCCTCTTGCTCAGTTTTGTTCCCCCTCTCCTCCACCCCACAGGACCGGCAGCTTCTCTCCAGTGAGTACTGCCCAGGCCTGCACCGTGCGAGGCCCGGGCTCAGGGCACTGGTGTTGTCAGGGTTAGCAGGAACCGTTACGTTGGTGGGAGGTTTGCTCCTCCAGACGTAGCCACGTCTTGTCGTTTGGGAGCCTGTTGCCCTTTAGGCCTGTCCTTCCTCGGGTGTTCAGATGTCAGATTCCACGCCCTGTGTGGTCTCACAGTGTGGGATTTTTGGAGGAGTTCGTGTACTTTCTTGGAGATCACAGTGAAAAGATCAAGAAATCAGGAGTACCCTTTAAAGACCTATTCGTTTCACGTTAGTGGGACCGTCAACCTGTCACCAAGCAGGACTCTATTTAAAACTACTTGTAGCCTCTCCATGTTAAGCCTGGTTAAAGGCAAAGTTTCCGTAACGCTGTTTTTATTCAACACACTAACCAGCTGTAAAACATAGACCTTTATCCGAAGCAGGCAAAGAACTTCAGGACAGACTGTAAACTCGTGTAACTTGAAAAGCCGTGTTTCGTTATGAAAGAGCGCTCGAGTTGCTTGTAAAGCTAATCTAATTAAAAAGACGTATAAATGTTTTTGGAAAAAAATTACACTTGTCATTTCCAGCCGTCTTTTCTTTTGTTTAGTTTTCCCCCCACTGGTATGCGTTGGGCTTCGACACCGACACCTGCGGTTACTCAGGCGTGTGGGCTTCCACCCCACGTGTGTCTTCAGCCCGGGCCAGCACACTGGTGGTAACGGGAGAGACGGGGGGAGCCGTTCCTGTAGACTGAGGCAGCCAGTAGCTTTGGACGCCTCCCTCACTCTCAGCGGGGCCCACGAGCTCTGCTTGAACCCTCAGCATCTGAATTCTCACCCTCTCGATTGTCCTTTAAGTATGACCGTGACGCTCGTCACCCTTTGCTGCAAAAGGAAGGCGTGTTGAGCATTACCCCAGTGGGCACAGGCATGCCGATGCACATTCACGGTGTCGCATTTGTGTGATTCTGTGCCGAAACACCAGAGCCCTTATACTTGAGATGACTGTGCATGCTCGTCTATCTCTTTAAAAATGTTTAGTGTGGCTTTTTTTTTTTTTTTTTTTGTACTGAGGATTGAACCTAGGGGTGTTCTACCTCTGAGCTATACCCCCAGCCCTATTTTATATTTTATTTTGAAACAGGGTCTCACTAGGTTGCTAAGAGCCTCGATTAGTTGCTGAAGCTGTCCTTGAACCTGTGACCCTCCCCAGCACTGGGATTACAGGCATGCACCACCACACCTGGCTTAGTGTGGTGTTTTTAATGTTTGGCCTATCTTAGGGCCTTTGGAGAGTTGTCCTAAAATGCATAGCTGGGTGGATTGAAAGGGCAAATGAGTTAGAGATGAATTAAATAAGGTAGTGTAATAAAAAGAGCACAGACAGAATTGGCAAATCTGTTTAGTTCTGGCACAATCAGTTGTGTGACCTCCTGAGCCTTTTTTTTTTTTCATCTGAAAATAAGCAGACTGGAGGAGGTCTGTGAGACCCGGCAGTGCTTGGGACAAGGCGGCCTTTGCGGGTGTTGCTTCCTCTCCTCTAACCTCGCCACAGGATCGATCGCAGAGGAAAACCGGAGTTATCGGTGTTGAGTAGCCGACGGTCCTGTCGCTCGTGTCCTTGTTGATGATCGGTGTTTGTAGTTTGGCTTTAGAGTGGGTGCTGGCGATTGAACCCAGGGGCATTCTTCCTCCGAGCTACACCTCCAGCCCTATTTCATCTTTTTGCTTTGAAACAGGGTCTCACTAAGTTGCTGAGGGCCTTGGTAAATTGCTAAGGCCGGCCTCAAACCTGTGAGCCTCCTCTTGCAGCCTCCCCAGTGTTGGGATAACAGGCATGCGTCCCGCCCGGCTTGTTCTTCATTCTTTGTGATCTGGTCTTTCTCTGTGGAAGTGCACAGAGCATTCGTGTCCTCGGGGCTCTGTCTGGTCCCAGCATGGGGTAGTGTGGGCTGTTCTTGGACGTGGGGAGTCGGCCCTCATGGTGGGGGCGCTTTCTTCTGTTGTCTTCTTACTTCTCCCCGTCCTGGACAGCACGCTGACTAATGAAGCCTGCCGTCTCTCCTCTAGTCTGTGTCTTTGTCCTGCCTGCAGGGATGACATTTTCCACCTCTTCAGCGAGTGTGTCCTGTCTGCTAAAAACGTTTTCAAGTTCCAAGAGCTCTTTTGTTCTGTAATTTAAAAAATCTATATGGTGGCCAGTTCTTTCTACTGGACACGGTGTTTAGCGTGTGTGTGTGTGTGTGTGTGTGTGTGTGTGTGTGTGTTACTGGGGATTAAACTCCGGCATTGAACTCGGGCATTCTACCCCTGAGCTATACCCCCAGCCCTATTTTTAATTCTTTATTTTGAAACAGGGTCTCACCAAGTTGCAAAGTGCCTCACTAGGTAGCTGAGGCTGGCCTCGAACCCGGATCCTCCAGTCTCAGCCTCCCGGCTCTACCTCTGTTTTAATTTATTTTTTATTTTGAAACAGGGTCTTGCTAAGTTACTGCTCGCTGGCCTCAAACCTGCAACCCTCCTGTCTCTGCCTCTCGAGTACTGGGATTAGCGACATGTGCTGCCACGCCCGTCTTTGTGGCCTTTTTAGTGTGTCTTACCCGTGTTTCTGTGTCGGCTCCCCTCAGCTGTCTGCTGCTGCTCACCCAGGCGTCCGTGTGTAAGAGGGCTGCCTTGGGGCTTCTGGTTTCCAGGGGACCTTGGTCGCTGCCACTGTTGGAATCTCTGTCATGACCTTCCCCAAACCACAGAGCAGTCGCCATTGCCCATGCCTGGAGCCTCACCGTGAGACACAGAAGCCAGCTCCACGCAAGCAGAGGAACAGCTTGACACTGGAGCCGGCATCTGAGTCCTGCTTCGTGACGCCAGGCCGGCGTGTCTTGGTGGCAGAACGCTCGCCTACCGTTCACAGAGCCCTGGATTCCATCCCAGCACCTCAAACCAACGTGTGGGCAGTGGAGACCAGACGGCAAAGAGAGGGGCAGCGAGTGCCCAGCCGTGGCCCTGGCGTGGGAAACGCATGGGGAGAAGGGCAGATGCGCTGGGAGAGATGGAGATCCTCCTAAGCCTGACGCCAAGGGAGACCCTGGTCCCCGGGCACCAGGCAGGAAGAAGTCCAAAAGTGCGAGAGACCGGAGCGACCTGGGGTGACGTCCCTCAGAGGCCTGATGGTTAAAGTGAAGGAAGGAAGCAAGGGTCCTACAAACAGAGAAACAATGCGAGCCCCAGGGGAGCCCCCGGCCTCCCCTCCTCACTCGCCAGAGCAGCGCCACGTTGCCCTCCACCGCAGAGAACACGCTTGCCGGGGACCCAGGGAGCCACGCCAGCCCCTTGGCCTGCCGACAACCAGCTGCGTGTGCTAGCCCAGGGAAAGAAAACCTTCCAAAGTGGGCGTAAAAGGAAGGTGACATCCACAAACACTTTTGTAAGATATTCAGAATCGGTTGTAGCCTATGAAAAAGGTCCACCATGAGGCAGAAGATAATTTTACTCCCCAGTCTGAATTAAAGAGCCCTTTGCAGAAATAAAGATTAATACTTTAAGAGATTCAGGCCCCGCACAGTGGCATGTACCTGCAGTCCTAGCTACTCAGGAGGCTGAAGCAAGAGGGTCTCGAGTCCAGGAATTTGAGGCCAGCTGGGAAACATGGCCAAACCCTGTCTTAGATAAACAAATTAGAAATTCTAAATCTCAAGCTGGGCATGGTGTACATTCCTGTAATCCCAGTACTTGGAAGGCTGAGACAGGAGGATCGTAGGTTTGCGACCAGCCTCAGCAATTTAGCAAGACTCTTAGCAACCTAGCAAGACCCTGTTCCAAAAACGAAAAATTTAAAAAATAGTGCTGGGGTGTAGCTCAGAGGTAAAATGCCTCTGGGTTCAATCCAAGAAAGGAAGAAAGAAAAGGAAAGAAATTCTTAACCTCAGAACAAAAATGGACCAAAAGAAGAAAGAAAAACCATCAGAAACCTAAGCAATAAGAGTTGATTTAAGTCTGCAAAGAAATTGAAAAAGACAAAATCTCAAAATTAAGCTATGATCCAGCTATCACTCCTGGGTATCTTTCTAAATGGCTGAATCAGAGAATTACAATAATATATGCATATCCATGTTTGTAGCAGTACAATTCACAGTAGCCAAATTATGGAACCAACCTAGGTGTCCATCAATAGATGAATGGATTACAAAATTATGGGATATATACACAATGGAATTCTACTCAGCAATAAAGAAGAACAAAATCATGTCATCTGCAGGAAAATGGACGGACCTAGAGAGCATTGTGTTAAGTGAGATGAGCCAGTCACAGAAGGTGAAGGGTCGTATGTTTTCTCTCATGCAGAAGCTGGAGAGTAATCGGGAGACCAGAGGGACTGGCGATGATGGAGAAGCTCCAGTCTAGCGGAAGGGGGAGGAATCAGTGAAGGAATCGCATCTATCAACGTTCTGTACATACAGGAGAATACAAAGTCAATCCCAATCGTCCCTATGGGGAAGGGGGTGGGGAGGGAGCCGGGAAAAGCCAGCAGGTGCCACCATCACTCTGAACGACCTTATGATGTGAGACTATAATGCACCAGAGGAGCAGACTCACCATAATGAACGGCACTGAAAAGCAGCAGGTGGTCAGGAGTGTGAAACAGTTAGGCAGGGTTAGGAAGCAGGAGGGACGCAGGTGTGTGCACCGAGAGAGGCGTGGGCTGCCATCCTGCACGTCAGTGAGCTGGACGATCCACAGTCTGGAGGAGGGACTCCATCCTCAGTGGCGGATCCCACAGCAGGCAACGTAAATGTGGTAAGACAGAAACTAGAGTCATTGCGGGGCCATCTTCATAAATGAAACCATTTGTATACGGCTCTATGCATATGTATGCACTCAAGTTTGAATATTTTAAGGGTATGCACATAGTCAAGGAAACTTACTTGGGATCTAAAATGGCATGTTCCTTCAATGTAAATCAATTTTTATTTTGTTTGCAAGAAGAAATGCTCATAACCTGGAAATGAATGATCTGGGTCTTAGTTTTCTAACTTGAAATCACGCCTGAATTTCCACTCTCCAGAGGCATGGAGAAGCACTGGCACCCACCCAGGTGCTTTCCACAGAGGGATGACCACGGAACCAGACACGCACCCACCTCCATTCGAGTCACTAACGCCAGGAACCCAAAAGCATCTGTTGCTCTATTAGGTCTCTGAGGAGAGGACAAAGGACGTATTTCACCTCCCAGGAAACAGGCCAGGCCACAGGAAGAGGCCTGCGACTTAAGAGGAAGCAGGTCCCAAATTCCACTGTGCACGGTACTGTCTCCCCTGTCCAGCCCCCCCACCCCATCCCCAATCTGGGCCCCAGGTTCTTCCTTGCAGTGGACGGTGCTGGTGTGGACTAAAAGCTGAGGTTTGGAGGCAGGTGTGGGGAAGCTGCCGTGTGGCTCGCCCCTTGTTTGTATGAACAGGCTATGTTCTTGTCCTCTGGGGCCCCGCACAGGCCTGAGACGGAGGCAGGTTCTCTCCTGAGTGGAGGTCAGGGTCCTTCAATGTAGACCAATTCTCCCTGCCAAGAGCACCACCTAGTGTTCAGCAGGTGGTGCCGAGCACGTTTGGCAGGGCAGCTGGCTTCTGTCCCACAGGGCAGGGTGTCCCAACTAGTGACTACCTCAGTCCCTTGGAGGAGCCTCGGGTCTTATTTTTTTTTGGTACTAAGGATTGAACCCAGGGGCATTCTGTCTTTTGAGCTACACCCCAGACCTATTTTAGCTTGTATTTTGAAACAGTCTTGCTCAATTGCGGAACGTCTAAGTTACTTAGGTTGGCCTCGAGCCTGCGATCCTCCTGTCTTACTTAGCCTCCCAAGTCTGGGATTTCAGGCGCGTGCCACCACACCTGGCTTCCAGTCACTTTAATTAGTAATAATTGCCTATGAAGAGTCTCAGCTCACCTGGGGGATATGCTGGTGCTCAGGGACAAGTTTGCTAAGAGCAAATGAGCAGAAACAGGCGGCCACTGGGATTAACCGACCATAACCCGCCCTTCTCAAAAGTCCCCACGCCAGCAGGCAGACACAGCAACTGCTTTAAAACGTCTTTTATTTAAAAATCTTACAGGCTTTGAAAAAATACAGACTCCCGACAATGGGACAGCATGAGGCGTCTGTCTCAGTATTCTCCAGCACCTTAGAACTTTCAGTCAGGGTATGTATTTAGTCTACAAGGCAACATTTTCTAAAGTTCGCTGTAGCTGGACGTGTAACTAACGCTGACTTTAAAATACCATGTTTTCATAAAAACAGCGTCCACGTCCTGTCTCCCCACCAGGAGGGGCGGCAGCACTTACAGGCCGAGCCAGGTCACCAGCTCGGCAAGTGAGGTCACAAGTATGCTTCTTAAAGGAAGAAACAAAACGAAGAAGTCTGTGGCACTCTAAATGAATGTGACCTAGGGGAGCCAGCCAGAGACTTGAGGTGTGCATACACCAATGCACAGGCTGGGTTTCACACTGACGTCTGCATTCTTGCCAGCTAGCAGGACTTCCCATCAGCCCCAGGCTCTGGCACCAACTGACCGTGTGCCTCCTGTCCTGCCCGCCCCAGAGGAACCAACATGCTTCCCGGGTGGACCTTAGTCACAGGTAGGTCTCGCCAAGCCCACAGGGCCCGCTGGTGTACCTGGGTCAGGACCACACAACGACCCAGCATCAGGTGTGGCTCTGCTCAGCTAGATCTGCCCTTCCCGCCCTCCTTCACCAGCTGACCACTCACTGACGGGCGGGCAGGTCCACTGATGCCGTCCGCTCCTGGACCCTGCTACCTGTCCTCCCTCCAGCACCAGGCAGGAACTTTGTTCTAGCACTTACCAAACGATACTAAGATTAATCTGCTTATCTTGCTCCCCACCTAGGCTTTAAAGCTTAAAGACACAAACTTTCTTATTTCATAGTCCCAGAACTTTGTGCAGTTTTGGTCAAAAAGTGTTTTACTGCAAATAACCTATTAAACTGTGAAAGTATAACACTACATATTCAACAATATGCCAAAATCTTTAATAGCCATTTATAAAAAGTACTTATTACTATTTAACTTCATGCTTTTTATAAATATCAAAACTTGTGAACATCCAACCGGACAGAGTTGAGAATGCTGAAGTGAAGTGCTGGGACACTGCTGGGAGAGCACACCGACAGTGCTTCACAAAAGTAACACGTGAATGCACCCCGAGACCTGGCAACCCCATCCCTGGGACGTCCCTGACAGAAACCAGTAAGAATGTTCTTAGCAGCATTATTCGTTAAGAGCCCCAAGTTGGGAATAATTCAAATGCTCAATATGAAAACGGATGAAAAATGCTTATCAACTCATATGAACACTACACACAGCAACGAAAATGAACTTCTGCTACACATGGCGACAAAGGCTCAATGACCTCGGCGGCTCTGGGGATGGTGAGCGAGGGCGGTGGGCTCACACCCGAGACCGTCACAGTGCTCGCCCGCCTCTGTGGCAATGGGGTGCTTCCGCTGAGGGTCAGTTACACGGAGCCAACACCAGGAAAGTTCCTCCTGCACACTTAACATTCCTGCGGCTAAGAACAAACTGTACTGCAACAAGGTTAGGAAAAAAGAAAACAACCTCTCAGGTTCAGGGGATACGCCAACATGCTGAAGATCAGCCACAAGACAAAAAGTAAACGCTTAGTTATCTGTCCCTTCTGCTGGAAAAAGTGTGCAAAAAGAAAATTTTGTTTAAGTGCACAAGTGGTATATGTCCCTTCCACTACAGTGGTTTCAATTTTGGCTTAAGGTCTGAAATACTGTTTCCAGATATTTTCACTCTTACGTGAACTTAGGCAACTTTGTTAAACATGACATTTTAACTTTGCTAAAATCTGAGAAAACAGCTATAAATTCAACAAAAAACCTGGCCCTCCAGATTACAGTGGCTTTGTTGCTAGTAATATTTCAAAAAATTTTTTACTGTATTCCTTATCTACTTCAACCTAAAATCTGCTACCACCTTCTAGTAAAGGTGGAACAGAGAAAATTCTTTAAAATATAGAAAATTTATTTCCTGTTAAGATTTAAGAAAACCATGAGTGCCCTAAAACTGCTAAACTCTGTGCTCTAGATTGTATTTTTGATAAGTATGTCTGACACTATGAAGATTCACATTAGTTCAGGGTAAGTTTTAATATTACTAATAAATATACCGGACAGGATTCCTAATATATTTTGAGGAGAGTAGACAAAAAGGTCAACAGATTTAAAAACCTTCAAGAGCAAGAAGAAACAAAAACATCTAAGACTGCACAGGCAGAACAGCTCTGGGCAGACAGTGGGGAAGGCCACCTGAGATGTAAACTTTTTTTTTTTTGAGACAGGGTCTCAAGCGACTTGAGATGTAAACTCTTTTTTTTGAGACAGGGTATTACCACATTGCCCAGGTGGGCCCTGAACTCCTGGGCTCCAGCGGTCCTCTGCCTCAGCCTCCTGAGTAGCTGGGACTCTGGGTGCACGCTTCAGTGCCCAGCTGAAGACATAAATATTGCTAACTACTTCCTGTGTGTAGATACACAACAGAGCACCGTGTGGACCATATTCTAACCTACAGACCTAGTGTCAACTAGAACCTCGCCTGGCCAGTCGTAAACTCCCGAGGTAACATGGGTGGCACGCATGCTGTGTCAGGCTCCTTCAGCTTCTGACTGTGGTGCTGTCACCCGCCAGGCACCTGTCCAAATGCTCATTAATCTCCGACTCCAAAACTTCGCCCTGACAGACTGGACAGTTGACCAGCTGGCTCTGGGTGGTGGCTGTAGTGTGTGCACTACCCTTTGGATGGCTCTGGACTTGCTCTTTCTTGGTAAAAAAATGGTCAAAAACAGCCTTGTTGTCTAGCCTGGGTCGCTTGTTTGGGGATTTATCTTCGGACCCACTCCCATCCTGGGATGCAGTTGCAGATGCCGACGCCTTCACCTTGGATGAGCTTCTTTGGGGTGTCTTGGAAGAGGGAACTCTTCTCTGAGAGCCGGAAGAGCCCGAGCACGTAGGGATGTCGCCAGTGGCGCCACTTTTCACTGGCGAGCCGTTCACACTTCTGAAAGCCTTCTGGTTGGCAACCGACACTCTGGGAAAGTAGCTGCTGAGGACACCTTGGTGGCCAGTGGAGACCAGATGAGATTTCTTGCTTGAGCCCTTCTGCCCCAATCCCACCTCAGCCTTAGAAGCAGGCTTCACGGCATTTGCTAAACGGCCTTGGGCTTCACTGACGGCACGAGAGGCGATCGACTTCCCAGCTGAAGGCGAACTGCTCGTCTCTCCAAGAACATATCCCTTCCCGCTGAAAGGGACCAGCGGCTGCACCTCACCCCTGCTGGGCTTATCTGCAAAGGAAGCACACGGCTTTTCCTCAACTCAGCATTAATGCAGCCACACACTGAGCCAGCCAGTGACTGGTTCTCCCCAAGTGAAGACACTTTTCATTCTAAATTGGAGCCATGTAGTAATTACCTGTTAGAGCAAAAAGGTACCATCTTGGGATATCAGAGCTCTGGTACTGAGAGAACAAATGGGAGAAGAAAAAAAAATCCCTCACTTAGATAAAGCACCCTACCACCCTTCCTCTCTGTCTAACTCCAGAAGGGAAACAGCTGCCAGCCCGTTTTTCCTACAGAAGTGAGACAGCCCTTCCACACCATTTTTCTACAGTTAGTTCCAGTCCAGACTTGGGACATTCAGCTTGTGCTCCTGTGTCCTGTCATGTCCAGGCGACACCCTCCCAAGGGAAGGAGCATCAAGCTGAGCACAAGGCTTCCCACGCTCTTGAAGATGGAGCGCAGCAAGCCCGCGTCACGTCCCCACCTGCTCTATCAAGCAGGAATGCCCCGGACAGAATCCAGAGGATGAGGCGGGTGCAGTGAGGGCCCAGGTTCTGACAATCTTTCTCCTGTTTCTTAACGACTCAGTGCTAAGTCAAGACAGGGACAGGGACCCTTCCTCAAATACCATGGGTGGGAACCATTTCCACTTCACTCTCTCCTAGGTAGAGCACGGACGGCCCAGGGCACGTCGGGGAGGTGGACGTACCTGCCTTTCCCGCCGTGGACACTGCCTGCCTGCCTGCCTTGGTCTTCCCTTTGCCTTTTTTCGAGTAGTTCTCGGGCTCCTTGATCTTGATGTACGTGCCTCCACACGTCTTCTGGTGCTCGGCCCACCAGTAGTCATGAGCAGAGGGCGCCCTGTTGGTGGAACGTTTGACGTAGCCGAAAAACGGCTGTTTGTGCTGGCAGGGCCCGTTGCAGCGCCACCAGTGTCTCCGGTACTCATCCACCTCATCATAGAAGTTGTGGTACACCTGAGTTGAGAGAGGATTTTCAGCATTCAGCAAGCAAGCTGAGAATTTCAAGAGAATATTTTACAGAAGCAGTCTTTTACTTAAACAAACAAACACACCAAAGTGACCCAACTTTTGTTGTCCAGAGATTCCTGGAAAGTTCTATTTTGGGAGAGACAGCTACTACATTTAGAGTCTGTTCAAAAGTCCATTTTCATGGGAAACGGTAGCAGTTAATTTAATACTTCCTAAATTATGTAAAAATAGAAATATGTGAGACTAGAAAACAAAACATTTTTTGGCTTTGCCACCATACTACATGGGCCCGGACAAGCCAATCAGCTTCAGTAGGCCTCTTGTTTGTAAATGCGTGTGTCTTTGGCTTTACATACTGTTATATTGGCTCCTGTCAGGCTGTTGATGCGATTCATATGTTTGCAGAACTCTGGGCCGTGTCCTTCCCGGTCTTTATCGTTATTAGTGACAAATAAGTAAGCGTGTATCATTTCATGCAAGAGGGTCTGAAACAGAGAATAGTCATATTAGTATGTTATGGCACTCCTGAAAATAAAAAAGCATTTTCTTACTCTACCTGGGTTCTGGAACTTCTATACATACATTCACAAAACTTTGCATGTAACACCCAAAGCGCTACAGATCCCAGGTGAGCAACTACCTGTTCTTTCCAAATACAAACCAAAACCCAGAAGAAAAGATAAGTGAATTCAACTACATAAAAGTCTTAAACACATGAAAAGAGGCTCAATCTCATTTATAAAGAGAAGTGCAAGTTAATGCTACACTAGAATGCTATTCATCAAAATTGGTAAAACTAGCCGGTTCTTGGGAGGCTGAGACAAAAGGATAGCAGGTTTGAAGCATAGTAACCTAGCGAGACCCTCCCTGTTTCAAAATTAAAAAAAAAAAAAATTAAGGAGGGAGAGAAGGGGAGGGTAAGAGGGAAGGAAAGAGAAAGGAAGGGGAAAAAAAGCAACCAGACAGGCAAGGAGGCACAGGCCTATAATATATCTCAGTAATTGGGAGGCCGAGATAGGAGGATAGCAGATTCCAGGACAGCCTCAGCACGTTAAGACTCTCAACGACTTAGTGAGACTCTGTTTCAAAACAAAAAATAAAAAGGGCTGGGGATGTGGCTGGGAGGTAGAAAGAGGAAGGAAGGGAGGGAGGGAAAGGAAAGGGGAATAAAAGTAGACACAAGTATTTTTAAAATGAAGAAATACAAAATGAGTAATAGTTCCTATAGGTGGGCAGTTCAGGATAGAGAAGGACAGGCACAGAACAAGATTCCTTTGTATATAGCTTTGTGTGTGTGTGGGTGTGTGTACATATATATATATATATTTTGGGGGGTGGTACTGGGGATTGAACCCAGGGGAGTTCTTCCTCTGAGCCATACCCTCAGCCCTATTTTATTTTTAGTTTTAAACAGGGTCTCACTAGGTTGCTTAGAGTCTTGCTATGTTGTCGAGGCTGTCCTCGAACCTGCAATCCTGTCTCAGCCTCCCAAGTACTAGGATTACAAGTGTGTGCCACCAAGACCCAGCTCTTTTCTATAGTTTTAAGGTTTTGAATCATATAAAGTTTCTAGACAAACAAAACCAAGGTTACAGAAGTTTATGTGCAAAATTAATAAATGCACTTAAGGTTGCTGGAGTTTTCTGCTCTAGAAATGTATGAATATTTTAAGTGGAACCATAAAGATCTTTAAAAGCATTTATTTTCCATACTCCTCAATTTTTTCATAAAGAGTTTCCAGGGACAAGGATGTAGCTCAGTGGTAGAGCACTTGTCCAGCATGTGTGAGGCCCTGGGTTCAATCCCCAGCACAGCAAAAAATAAAATAAAATAAAATAAAAAAATTCAAAGAACTTCCAGCAGATGAACAAGACTGTCATTAGTGAATTCTGTCTTATAAAATTATGCTACACAGAAAAGTGGGAGGATGAAGCATTTTCACTGAGTCTTTTTTTTTTTTTTTTTTTTTGCGGTACTGGGGGTTGAACCCAGGGGCATTCTACCTCCGAGCTACATCCTCAGTCCTATTTTTTATTCTTTATTTTGAAACCGAGTCTCACTAAGTTGCGGAGTGCCTCACTAGGTAGCTGAGGCTGGCCGCGAACTCGGATCCTCCGGTCTCAGCCTCCCGAATGCTGGGATTACAAGTGTGCGCCACCACGCCCGGCTCACTGAGTCTTTATGAAAACACTCCCTTTAAAGTTATCACTGTGCCTTGTAAAGGAACTTTGCTTTTCAAGTAACTTTGGAGTTATTGTGCTCAGGAGACTTCCATGCTACATTCGGAAAGTTTCTCAATATTCTAGAAATGATGAGCACCCATTCTCACAAAGGAGAAGCCTTTGTGGAGGTGTCAGCGTGATTTAATGTCTTGAACACTCGATGTTGTCCCTACTGTGCACCTACCAATGTCTGTTTTTTTTTTTTTTTTTTCAGTATGGGAGATTGAACCCAAGGGCATTCTACCTCCGAGCTATACCTCCAGCCCTATTTTTTATTCTTTATTTTGAAACAGGCTCTAAGTTGCGAAGGGCAACTATAAAGATCAAGTGAGACAATACAGTTGACATGATATAGATGATAGTCTTTCCTAACTGTGAAGCACTTTAAAAAACATAAGATAGTCATTATTTTGGCCTACAACTCCAGGCACTGAGGGGAAAAGTAATTTTTTAACATTAATTCACAGCAGGCTAAATCTATGATACATATTGTAAATTATGGAGCTAAGAATCAGGCTTCTGCAAAAAGTACCTCCACAAGGTCCTTTCTTGGTCTCAGCTTTAAGAGGGGCTCACTGAGACGGATGGAACACATCCCACCGTTCCCTTCATAGCTGCAAATCCCGGCACAGCTGAAAAGCAATTACAAAGTGTGTTACCTGCAAAACAGAAGAGTCCGCCAGAGCTCCTTCCTGGGCAGTTCACACTAGTGGCACCCTCGCTCGCAGGGGCAGGGTCCGTGGGCAGTGGTGGCATCCCTTAACCTACCAATGCTGGAGGAGAATACATTCTGCCCAGCCCTCCTCCTCACGAGCGTAGTCAGAATGTACTGTTGTGGCTCCAACATGGCCACAAAAATCCACTCAAAGATTCCTACTTCTCAGCCGGGCGTGGTGGCGCATGCTTGTAATCCCAGCATTTGGGAGGCTGAGACAAGAGGATCCGGGTTCGCAGCCAGCCTCAGCTACCTAGTGAGGCACTCTGAAACTTAGTGAGACCCTGTTTCAAAATAAAGAAAAAATAGGGCTGGGGGTATAGCTCGGAGGTAGAATGCCCCTGAGTTCAATCCCCAGTACAAAAAAAAAAAAAAACCTTCTGAGTTTTATATCACACCTCAACCTGCTGTACTTACTGCAAGATGTTAAGTACACACATTTGAGTCCAGCATGATGTGACAGCAAACAATTGCACCTTAAGTGGGACCCAACTGCTTTTAAATTGGGATTTCTCAAATTTAGTGGGTAGATAAGAGATCCTGTTAGGGCATCACGAAGGTCCCAGAATCCAGTGCAAACTCAAGACAGGATCCAGGAGTCTGGGCTGCCTGGTCTGAGAGCCCCTCTGGGTCTCACAAGCTATGGGTAAGAGGTCCTGGAATCCATCCGATCGGAGGGCCCCTAGATCCCGCATGCTGTAGGAACAGGATCCCGGGGTCGGAGAACTCCCGAGTCCCACACGGTGTGGAATTCGGGTCCTGGGTACCCCGTGTCCTCTGGGTGGGGTCCCAGAGTCTGGGCAGCCCGTCCCCAGGGCTCTTCCCACGCCATGGGGGCGGGGTCTCCGCATCTGGGCAGCCCAACCCGAGTGTGCCTCACCCTGTGGGAACAGAGTCCGGGTTTCTGGGCCGTGGGTCCCGAGGGTCCCTGGGTCCTTCACACTATAGGAGGGGGGGGGCGGGCGGGAAGGAGTTGCCATGGGGAAGACAGAGTCTCAAGATCTGGGTCGCTCATCCTGAAAACCCATGGGTCTCGCACTTTATAGGGGGGACAGGGTCCGGGGTTGGAGGCCCCTGGGTCCCGCACTTTAAGGAGGGAGGGGTCCCCCTGTGCTTCGCACTCTATCGGGGGTACGGTCCCGGGTTCTTAGCCGCCGGTCCCCCGGGCTCCCGCAAGCTGTGGGGGGCGGGGTCCTGGGCTCCGCACTCTAAGGGACGAGGTCCCGGAGTCCAGGCAGCCCGTCTCGAGGGCCCTTCCCTCTATGGGGGCTGAGGGGCGGGGTCCCAGGATCTGGGCCGCTGGTTCCGAGGGCCTTCGGGTCCCGCGTGTCCTCGAGGCTGGGTCTGGGGTCCCGGCCGCCCGCCCCAGGGACCCCTGGCCCGCGCGCCCCTCGCGGTGTCCCAGGGTCGGGACCGCACGACGCCCGGGCTGCCCCGCCGGGCCGAGGCCCACCGCAACGCGGGCCGGGGGCGTCAACGACAGCCGGCGGCGCGGGCGTTCCGGGCCGTTCGCGGCGGCGCGGGCGGACTCACAGCGTCATGCGCACGCTCCACTTCACCTCCACGGCCTCCAGCTGGCCCCAGAAAAAGCGGTCGTTGAACTGCACGAACAGCGCCTGCAGGTCCGGGGTGGGGTCCACCAGCTCCCAGGACGCGTCCACCAGCGACAGCGGCTCGGCCGCGGCGCGCAGCGAGGCCCGCATGTCCCACTCCTCCTGCAGCCGCAGCGCCACCACCAGGTCCTCGTCCATCGCCCCCTTCTGGCTCATCCCGCCACCAGCTCGACGCCGCCGCTCCAGCCGCGCGGGGCACCGGTCTCGCGAGATCTCCGGGGCCGGCGCGAGCGCAGATTCACCGGAACGCCGGGCGGGCGAACGTTGGCGCACGCCGCTGCCCGCGAGCGCAGGCCTCGAATCCCCCGGGCGCCGCCGGAGGAAGGTCTCAGGAAGCGGGTGACACCCGGTAGACCGCTTCAACAGCCGCACGCCCCACCCCCGTCCCTCCAGTGGTTCCCAGCTCGCGCCTCACTTCCGCAGTGGGTTTCCGCGCATGCGCCGCAGGTCGCTGGTGCTTCTGCGCAGGCGCGCCACCCGCGCTCGGCGCAGGCGCAGTGTGCGACGTCCGGCCCGGTGCAGGCGCAGGGCGCGGCACTCGGCCCGGTGCAGGTGTCCTCCGCTCGCTCCAGCCGGCTCCCTCAGCCGCACCGCGCGGCCAGGTTCTGGTAGGGGCCGGCGGCAACTGCGGGCGGGCGGCCGGCACCGGGAGAGCGGCGGCCATGGCCGACAGCGGGGCGAGCCGCCTGAGACGGCAGCTGGAGTCCGGGGGTTTCGAGGCGCGGCTGTACGTGAAGCAGCTGTCGCAGCAGTCGGACGGGGACCGCGACCTGCAGGAGCACCGGCAGCGCGTGCAGGCGCTGGCGGAGGAGACGGCGCAGAACTTGAAGCGCAACGTCTATCAGAACTACCGGCAGTTCATCGAGACGGCCCGCGAGATCTCCTACTTGGAGAGCGAGATGTACCAGCTCAGCCACCTGCTGACGGAGCAGAAGAGCAGCCTGGAGAGCATCCCGCTCGCGCTGCTGCCCGCCGCCGCTGCGGGAGCCGCCGCCGGCGAGGACGCGGCGGGTGCGGGCGCCCGGGATCGCCGACGCGGCCAGGCTGGCTTTCTGCCCGGGCCCGCGGGCGGCCCGCGCGACGGCCCGGGTGCCGGCGAGGAGGGCAAGCAGCGCACACTCACCACGCTGCTGGAGAAGGTAGAGGGCTGCCGGCACCTGCTGGAGACGCCGGGGCAGTACCTGGTGTACAACGGCGACCTAGTGGAGTACGAGGCAGATCACATGGCCCAGCTGCAGCGCGTGCACGGCTTCCTCATGAACGACTGCCTGCTGGTGGCCACCTGGTTGCCGCAGCGGCGGGGCTTGTACCGCTACAACGCGCTGTACCCGCTGGACGGCCTGGCCGTGGTCAACGTCAAGGACAACCCGCCCATGAAGGACATGTTCAAGCTGCTTATGTTCCCCGAGAGCCGCATTTTCCAGGCGGAGAATGCCAAGATTAAACGAGAGTGGTTGGAGGTGCTAGAGGAAACCAAGAGGGCCCTCAGCGAGAAGAGGAGGCGGGAGCAGGAGGAGGCCGCAGCCCCGCGAGCGCCGCCGCAGGTGGCTTCCAAGGCCAGCAACCCGTTCGAGGAGGAGGAGGAGGAAGAAGAACCGGTGGTTCCTGAGGTAGAGGAGGAGAAGGTGGACCTTTCAATGGAGTGGATCCAGGAGCTGCCAGAAGACCTGGACGTCTGTATCGCCCAGAGGGACTTCGAGGGAGCCGTTGACCTGCTGGACAAGCTGAACCACTACCTGGAAGACAAACCCAGTCCACCGCCGGTGAAGGAGCTCCGGGCCAGAGTGGACGAGCGCGTGCGGCAGCTCACTGAGGTGCTGGTGTTTGAGCTGTCCCCAGACCGCTCCCTGAGAGGGGGCCCCAAGGCCACTCGCAGGGCAGTTTCTCAGCTCATCCGGCTTGGCCAGTGCACCAAGGCGTGTGAACTGTTCCTGAGAAACAGGGCCGCTGCTGTGCACACTGCCATCCGCCAGCTTCGCATCGAAGGAGCCACTCTGTTGTACATTCACAAGCTGTGCCATGTCTTCTTCACCAGCCTCCTGGAGACCGCCAGGGAATTCGAGACGGACTTTGCAGGCACCGACAGTGGCTGCTATTCTGCCTTTGTGGTGTGGGCAAGGTCAGCCATGGGCATGTTTGTGGATGCTTTCAGCAAGCAGGTGTTTGACAGCAAGGAGAGCCTCTCTACAGCAGCCGAGTGCGTGAAGGTGGCCAAGGAGCACTGCCAGCAGCTGGGGGAGATTGGGCTGGACCTCACCTTCATCATCCATGCTCTGCTGGTGAAAGACATCCAGGGGGCCCTGCACAGCTACAAGGAGATCATCATCGAAGCCACCAAACACCGCAACTCTGAGGAAATGTGGAGGCGGATGAACCTAATGACCCCTGAGGCCCTGGGGAGGCTCAAAGAGGAGATGAGAAGCTGTGGGGTCAGTAACTTTGAGCAGTACACCGGTGATGACTGCTGGGTGAACCTAAGCTACACCGTGGTGGCCTTCACCAAACAGACCATGGGCTTCCTGGAAGAGGCACTGAAGCTGTATTTCCCAGAGCTGCACATGGTGCTTCTGGAGAGCCTGGTGGAAGTCATTCTGGTGGCTGTTCAGCATGTGGATTACAGTCTTCGGTGTGAGCAGGATCCGGAAAAGAAGGCTTTCATCAGACAGAATGCATCCTTTCTGTATGAAACGGTCCTCCCCATGGTGGAGAAGAGGTTTGAAGAAGGCGTGGGGAAACCAGCCAAGCAGCTCCAAGACCTGAGGAACGCATCCAGACTCATCCGTGTGAATCCCGAGAGCACAACATCAGTGGTCTGATGCTTGGGGCTGCTTATTTGTATATGTACACATCACTTATATGTTATTTATATTTATGTTAAGCTACATTAACATATTCTTTATAGTCTCAAAGTGTAAAAATAAAAAGTGCCCTCTTAGAAATGCAAAATCAAAAAGAGAAAGGAAATGTTAATTTAAGCCCAAATAACAAAAATACTGGAATTACTAAAACATGTACTATGCATTCCTTTTAAATTATGCTAATTATTTGACGAATGTATGGTTACTATTGTGTTTCAACTTATCCTTTGAGTCAAAACACACTTTTAATAGTGTTTCTTATGCAGCGTAGAGAAATAATGTCCAAAAAGACATAGAGTTTAAGGAATGTTGTAATGTTTCCCAATTCAACAAAATGTTCCGTTTCTTAAAGGACACAGTGCCATATAAAACACCCTGCCTCATGTTTCCCATCGTAAATTTTAATCGAACAGTCAGAGGAAAAGAAAGAACTTGGAAAAGTTTATTCTATGGTAAACTTTAGTCCAAAGAACTCTTTCTTGAAACTGGCCCCTGTTGGGGTGTCAGGTACTCCATTCTTAGCAAACGACTAGAAGGAGCTTCCGTGAAAACAGCTCAGCACCCATCCCCAGTGCAACCTGAGTTGCTCATCAGCAGCTTCTCATAGGATTTACTTGGGAGCATTTACTTGGGAATGGTTAAGAGCGATGATAAAAACTCCTTTCAAAACATTTCTGAATTGTGTGAATTTACAGCTGGAGCTTTTATCTTTGTCCAAATATTAAATAAATAAAAGGAGTAATGAGAAGCGGGACACAGTGAAGAACCTGGGGGCAGCCAGTGGTTTTAGGCCTCCCCCCCCTTCAGTGTAGTGTAGCATGGCCCAGTTTTCTGGCAAATGTAAAAAACCACTCTGCTGAGATATTTATTTAGAGTGCAGACTTTGGATGAGTAGGACATTAGTGGGGAAAATCATATGCAAATTCCACTGTCTGAAGAAGACAACTGAGCAGAGATTTGCTTGGGGTTCTGTTGTTTGAAATAAAGTGGAGAACACAGGTGAGGTTGATATACCCAAAGCACAGGGAGGCAGAGGCCCCTGTGACTCCCAGAATACTCCATCCTGCATTTTTTCATGTTTTGCTCTTGCTTTGTTTTTAAAAGGACTTTGGATTATAATGCTTACTTCAGACTGCTTAGTAAAACAAAAGTTAAAACATGCAAGTAACTGAAAAAATGTGTTTCCCAACTATGCTCTATGATGTACTGATTCCTCCTCTTGGGGAGAGGTTGTGTTTGCCAAGATGCATTTCCCCCCTAGTTTCTAGTTGTGATCCTTGTCTGTAAGTGCTATTTTTGATGCCCACGACTTTAAAAGGTCGTTTGTCATTTTGCTTTTTTAAAAATCTGGATTAAGAAAGTATTAAGACTGAAAATTATGTAAAACCTAAGTGGATTCTGAGAGTGGCTCAGGGTTCTAATACTCCTTGACTTCACTGCTCAGATGCCAGAACAGCACTTTTCTTTTTAGCTGGGCATGTTTAAAAGGTTGAAGAATATCAGAGTTATAGATTTTCTTTGACTGTTTTTTTTTTTTTTCACCTAACTTTAGGATTTTCTAAATAACCATAACTGGATATCTCAGCTGAACAAAGTCAAATTTGTCTTTTTTTAAGATCACTGGAAATTTGAATTTTATAAAATTTTGTGATTGCAATGATTATTCTGTACCATTTACCATTACTGTTTCTAATATATCGTATGAAACATGCTGTGTAAATACATGATGCTGGGTCTGTGAAATACTTCTGAAATGGAATTTCTCCTAAGGCATGAAGTTGTAAATGTTTGTTCTCATATATAAATGGTTGCTTCATAGAACAGTCTGCTTTTTAAAACTGGAAGTACAGAATTTTCTTCTGTTAAAAATGTGTTTCTTAGCCGGGCGTGGTGGCGCACGCTTGTAATCCCAGCATTCGGGAGGCTGAGACCGGAGGATCCGGGTTCGCGGCCAGCCTCAGCTACCTAAGTGAGGCACTCCGCAACTTAGTGAGACCCGGTTTCAAAATAAAGAATAAAAAATAGGGCTGGGGGTGTAGCTTGGAGGTAGAATGCCCCTGAGTTCAACCCACAGTACCGCAAAAAAAAAAAAAAAAAAAAAAAAAATGTGTTTCTTAATCAGCTGCAGAGGAGAAAGTAATCCTTTTGGTGAGTCATTTAGTGTGGAAAGTTGGTTAAATCCACTGAAGCTGAAATGCACCTTCTCCATGCCCGGCAGAACAGTTCATGTTGCATTCCGCAGTGTAGTAGTCAGAGCTCCAAAACAAGTTCTAGAAATTGAATGCAGTTACCGGTTGTCCAGAAATACAGCATGTACTGAAACATACCGCGTAAGCACTGATTGATTACCTTTTCTTGTTTGCTTCAAACACAATTCACGTGAGCCTGGAATCCCAGACTTGAATGGATTAACTGCTATTGGGGATAAACACATCCTGTAGAATTAAGTCTTTTTTTTTTTTATTATTATTAAAGCCTCATTTCACTTACGTGCTAAAAACTATTTTTGTTTAAAATACTACCTATACTTTATCAATACTTGTGTCTTGCAACTTGGTATATCTTACCTAGGATTGGGAATGTGGGACTTGATGTATATTATAAAACCAGTATGTACCTTTCACTTTTGATATGCTCTAATATAAGGGAATCTGAAGTGTTTTATAAAGTAAAGCTTAAAAATGTTCTTACACTGGATAAAATTGATTTATAATACCATGCTATATAATCAGGATTTAATATTCTTGTGTTCTTGTTACTAAAATATTCTTTGTTATTTTTGTTTATGTGGGGAAGATAGAAAGCTGTTAGCTAACTTAAACAGTGTTTACTGCCAGAATTTGAATAAATCAGATCTGTTTTTAGGATTCCTGAGTGAGAAGTTTCAGATGTATAAACCCTGAATTTACTTTGAGAAATCAACTTTATGCTATTTGCCATCCCTAAAGTATCATGTAGCCACAAGACCTAGGGGCTAAATGACGAGGTCCTGCTTTTCTAAGTACCATGCAGACACTGGGAAGCCACCACATGTTTAAAAGTATTGAATGCTCAGCTTCATATTGACTCATGTGAGGGTGAAGAGGACAAAATAAAGTTAAGCATCCTTTCTCCTCTCAAGATGTCTAAAAAGTTGAATAAAAATGAGAGGTAATTAGATGCTGGGCTATGCACAGCAGGAATCCCGAGGAGGAAGGAAGCTGTGTGATCTCTAGGAGTTTGGAAAGTTCTCATGGAACTCCTGGCATTTGAGCTGGTCCTGGAATGGACGAGTCATAGAAGTACAAAGAGGAAGGAAGAGAAGGCCAGGATCAAAGAGCTCAACTCTGCTTCCCTGAACATGTTTTCAAAAGATTGTTTTATTTTAAAACACACAGTTGGGTACAAATGCCTTTTAGCCATCATGGTGGGGAAGATTACACTGATTTCTCACGCTGATCATCTCTTCCTCTCTACTGAGTCCACGGTCGCAAAGTCTTGCAGAGCACGAAGATGTGTCTCTTCCTTTATGGCCCTGTTTGCAGCAGTCTTTGTAACAGTCACTATGTGACCAAATTTTCCACAACCGCTTGGTGACTCCTACAGTTTCGCAGTGGCTGGTTTTCCTACTGGTGTCTTACAACCTAACACAAACAAAGACTTCATGAAATGACACTGATTTTGCTCTTGCTTGTACAACCATTTCTTAAACGACTGCCCAGTAGACACCTGCCTAGTGCAGAACTGTGTGGGCCAACCAGCGCCAATGGGGCTGCCTGTCTGTCCACCCCACAGGACATGTGGCAAATGTGATGGTGAGGCCAGTGCGGCAGGCCCAGGACAGTCAGGAGCTGAGCGCTGTAGTGCTGCTGAGCCGGAAGTCCAGTATGTCCACGCTGACATCACGCTGGCTCTCACATTCATTTAGTTGGTTCTGTCACCTTTGCACAATGAGGCTTTGACGAGTGTTTTAGCTATATGCCAACTTTGAAATCTAGCTTCAGGTGACACATTCTGAGATCTCAGGCATGACGGGAACAGAGGACAGGGATTTCAACCCACCACCTACTCCCACCAGGGCTCTCCTCCCGTCGCTGAGCACAGGGATGAGTCTATCCTCTTCTGCCCTCTCTCTCCACTAACCTCCCCCCACATACATGGTCCTGGTTTTCCCCACCCAAAGAGACATCTAACCAAAGCTCTTCAATGCAGCTTTGACAAATGTCCTCGATTAAGATTAGGTACACAAACACGATGGCTATCCACGATATAGTGCTTATTCAGTATCATCAACAGATTTTTTAAAATGTTAACACTCTCGCCTTCTAAAATTACCCCATCATGCCTACAAGAAATGTTATTGACTTCCTCTGACCATTTATCACTCCATTCATATCAACACTCTTTGTTCTTAAGTACCTAAAACAATAGGCCTGCCTCTTCTGGGCTAGGCTGTTTCTTTTTGCTTTTCCTTGCAGTGCTGGGAATTGAACCCAGGGCCTGCACATGCCAGGCAAGTGCTCCTAGCACTTTTTATTTTATTTTGAGACAGGGTCTTGCTAAGTTGCCCAGGCTGGCCTTGAACTTGCAGTTCCTGTGCCTCAGCTTCTCAAGTAGCTGGGATTACAGGCAGGCACCATGCTTGGCTTGCCATAGCATACTATCTTACTTTAAAAATAATGATAAAACATGAAAACACATATTTTATTAAACTACTTACCAAGCACTTTTTCTAATTTAGCTGTGGCAGGTTCGTTCACACTAAATATATACTCATTGTTTCTGAAGAAAAGAACAGCAAGCTGTGTTACGGCATAAACTAGGGTAAAAGACAAATTTTCAATATGCTATCTATTCCTGACTGTATACACTACAGTGAAAGTTTCCAAGTCTTCCTCCAGGCCCGTCGGCAGCAGGTGGAAGGCCTCTTGCTCCGTCCTCTGGTTTCGTGCTTCCTTCTCTGACCACGTCAGACACATGGCTGTGAGCTTACTCATTACGTTTTATCCTGTTACATTCATTCCCGTAGGAAAATGTCTGTCTACCCATCCACCCACCCACTCACACACAAGTCTTTCTTGTAATTAATTTCTAAATACCACTATTAGGAGAAAGCCTAAACACTGGTCTAAAGCACTTTTTTTTTTTGTACTGGAGATTGAACCCAGGGGCATTCTACATCTGAGCTATACCCTAGTTCTTTTTATTTCATTTATTTGCTGGGGATTGAAATCAGGCGTGTTCTACCTCTGAGCCACACCCACAGCCGTACTTTATTTTTTATTTTGAAACAGAGCCTCACTAAGTTGCTGAGGTTGGCCTTGAACCTGCGATCCTCCCAGCCTCGCCTGAAGAACTCTGGTCCTCACTCCACACTCCTTCTTACTCCTGACCACAGAGAAGTCCCAGGGCAGCTCACTCGGGCCTGACTCAGCAGGCAAGCGCGGTGCCACCTGGACTAGGCGTCCTGCTCTTGCGCCTCTGGATCATGTGCCCCCCGCCTCTTCAGCATCCCTGGGGCCTCCCAGTACTTACACCTTCTTCTTCTCTACCAAACCGAGCCTCACAAAAGCTGCTAAGGCGTTTTTCTGCACGTCAGAAGATAATACATCATAACACTGACAGGCACCTAAAATGAGGCAGAGGAAGATCACGGGATGACTTTTTGTTCTCACCTGAGAGGAGCCCACCCTCAGAGGTGAGACTGACCTTGGTCGAGAAGCTGACTTGCGAATTTCCTAACTGCAGCCAAGTACTGTTTCTCAGTAAAGTGTTCTTCTTCTTCATGTAAGAGGTATTTGCAAATTACCTAATTTTAAGTGGCAGGGTAAAACAAACAAGAAAAAGGGTAACCAGATACAGGAGAAGAGTAAATCACTTTATACCGTCCTCTTAAAAGAATGACATATCAGCCGGGCGTGGTGGCGCACGCTTGTAATCCCAGCATTCGGGAGGCTGAGACCGGAGGATCTGGGTTCGAGGTCAGCCTCAGCTACCTATTGAGGCACTCCGCAACTTAGTGAGACTCGGTTTCAAAAATAAAGAATAAAAAATAGGGCTGGGGGTATAGCTCGGAGGTAGAATGCCCCTGAGTTCAATCCCCAGTACCGCAAAAAAAAAAAAAAAAAAAAAAAAAAAAAAAAAAAAAAAAAAAAAAAAAAAAAAAAAAAAAAAAAAAAAAAAAAAAAAAA
>PVLC010006271.1:0-70493 GCA_004027655.1 Graphiurus murinus | reverse complement strand
TACAAAACTATGGGATATGTACACAATGGAATTTTACTCAGCCATAAAGAAGAACAAAATCATGTTATTTGCAAGGAAATGGAGGGAACTGGAAAACATTATGTTAAGTGAGATTAGTCAGTCACAAAAAGTTAAAAATCAAATGCTCTCCCTAATATGTGGAAGCTAGGGAGAAAATGGAACATAAGAGGGACTCCAGATGAAGGAGAATTCCTAGGTGAACAAAAAATTTGACTTAATGGAAGGTAATGGGAGGAGGGGGGACACCCTAATGAGCATGATGTACTTACAAGATCACATCAAAGTCAATCACTAAACTGACCAGGAGATAGGGGGAGGGTGGGTGGGAATTGGGGAAGGGTTAATGAGAAATATGTGCATGGATGTCTTCACCTGTACTAGCTTATACCCAACAAAAGTGTGTGATTAACCCTGTTGTACCCAAGAAATGTATAAAAATCCATGCTAAAAAAAATTAATTAATTAATTAAAAAAATTTTTACATAAAAAACAAACAAACAAACAAACAAAAAAACCAGAGAGAAAAGCACTTCCATTTTCCAAATCAGCATTTCGGCTGATGATACTGACCCCACACTTCATTGGCATCAAGTGTTCATTTTGTTGTTGTTTGTTTGTTTGTGTGCTTGTTTTTTTTTTTTTTTGTCTTGGAGGAAAGTCTCACTGCAATGTGACAATTTACTCTCCACAGGGAAGTAGATTCGATTCAAGTTGGCAGGTATTCATTTGCCAAATAAAAGATTTCATTTACGTTTTTTTGGTTTTTCATTTCATGGGCCATGCATGTATTTCTCATTTGAACTATAGTCAAGCATGAAAGAAATTGACAAATCTACAACAATAAAAAGAAATGATGAAATTCATGCTTTCATTACATAAACATGGCTATAGGCAAGCTTCTGTGTCCTAACATGGAATGTGTACTTAAGTAGCACCCTTACAACCATGGTAAATGTGAGCTTTGGCTAACACTGAAATTTTAAGTTAAAGAAGAAAAGGGTTAAAAATAAGGGGTCATAAGTCAAGCTGTTTCAAAGAAGATCCTCTCTATATAATATGATTTAAACCTTAGGTTGAAAAATAATCTGTGCTTCTACCAAATTATTTATTGCTTCCAATTCTTAGAAAAATAAGCAGTATTTTTACATTCTTTGCATGTTATCCTCCCTTACTCCCAGGTAGCTTCTTAAATAAAGCAGATATTTCCTTATTAAAAGTAAATTCCAAAGCCAGGTGTGGTGGCGCATACCTATAATCCCAGTACTTGGGAGGCTGAGACAGGAAAATTGCCGGTTCATGGCCAGCCTCAGCAACTTTGTGAGGCCTTCCACAACTTAGTGAGATCCTGTTACAAAATAGAATAGGGCTGGGGATGTAGCTTGGGGGTAGAATCCTTCTGAGTTCAATCTCTAATACATAAGTAAATAAATAAGTAAGTAAATAAATAAAATGAAAATGTAAGTAAATAAAACAAAACAAAATATAAAAAAGTAAATGCCACAAAGTAGCAAATTTCTTTTCTCTCTTTCTTTTTTTTTTTCTTGTGGTACTTGGGATTGAATCCAGGAGCATTATATTCCCAGCCCTAATTTTTATTTTTTTTATTTTGAAACAGGGTTTCACTAAATTGCAGAGGGCCTCGCTATTTGTTGAGGCTGGCTGAGAACCTGTGATCTTCCTATCTCAGCCACCCAAGTACTGGAATTACAAGTATGTGCCACCACGCCTGGTTACTTACTTATTTATTTTTTCTGAACACCTATTGTTTGTTAAGCACTTACTTCTAGGCATCTGTCATGATCAAAAGTCATGATCATGACTCTTGCGGAGGTTAGAGGAGATGATAAAATAATTGTAAAGTGGTCAGTACTCTGCATTAGTGCAGTCTAGAAAATGTCACCGAGGAGAAAACATTCCAGCTGAGTCTGCAGGGCCTAAGGGGCCTCACATGAGCATCTGGGGGGAGGCTTGCCAGGCAGAATGAGAAGCAAGGGTACAGCTCTAAAACAGGAAGAAGCTTGAAGTGTTGCAAAAAATACAGCAGGCCTGAGTAGTGGGACTTTTGGAAGCAAGGAAATGAGTCGGAGGAAATGTGATCAGAGAGGTTCAGAAGGCTGGGTTGGGCCAGGCTTCCTAGACCTAGTGTGGGACCCATGCTGGAGCACCGCTGAGGATTTAAGCAGGGAGGAGAGGTACACTTTATGTTTTAGAACTGTGCAGAGTGGGTAGACTGCAAAGGGGCCGAGAATGTGATTCCACAAAGGCACGGATTCGTGTCTGCTTTAGCCACCGCTGCGTCTCTAGTTCTGGAACAGTGCCCAACAAATAAGAGATGCTCAATAAATAACCATGGAATATGCAAATAGTTATGTGTGTATATTCTTATGACTTTAGCAGCTTTTCTAAGTCAAATTCCTCCATTTTCCTCAAATTTCTCCATTTACATATTAATTTATCCTCCAGACAACAGCTTTATTCATCAGAAGCTTAAGTTTGGGTTGGGGGTATAGCTCAATGGTAGAGCACTTGCCTCGCATGTACAAGGCCCTGGGCAAAAATGAAAACAATAAAAAAAACCAAGTTTTTCCATAAGAAAATTGATAGTTTATTTTTAGATATTCAGTTTGCACATTTTATATATGAAAATTAGACATACAAGAAATTCTGTTCAAAGGCCTATGGTTTGTACTCTTTTAATTTGTTATAAATTATATTTTATGCTTTTCTCTTTTTTTGGCAAGGAAACGAAACTGCACCAAGAAGGTTCTCCCTCACAAGAGTTGGATTTATTTGTTTTATTATTATTATTTAATATGGTAGTCACTAGGAACAGCCTTATCAGTTGCTTCCACAGTCACCTCTATTTTATTTGCTCATTTTCTCTTTTATTGTTTTACAGGATTTTGTATTAGGGTGTTTAAATTGTACTTCATAGCCTTTTCTTGCTTCTGTGGATATATTTTGGGTTTCTAGGGAGGACCACTTTTTCCTTTGTCTGACAAAGGTGCCAGTGGCCTGGGTAGCACACTATAGCCTGTCTGGGGCTATGTCTGCACACCTGGTGGTGAAACTGAAACATTTATAGAGACATTACTTCCAAACACTCCCAAATAAGCGCTCTATCATCTTCCCTTGAAGTGTTTCAATAACTTCTCAACTGACCTCATTGCCGGCAGTCACTTTTCACTCCAATTCATCTTTTACTTAATATCTCCATTTATTAAAGCACTGGTTTGTTGATGTCTGTATTTAGAAATCTTCCTGGATTCTGCTGTGGCTACAAAATAAATACTAGTCACAATATAAGGCCCCTTTCCTATCTGTCTCTCCATATCAGCCACATGGCTCATTTCCTAGCTACCCCTATCATCCTGTAGTGTGGCTATGTTCAACTCAGTTCTCCATCACTGAATGTACCATGCAGCCTTGTGCCTTTGTGTGCTTACCTTAGTCTCTGTTCTCTGCTTTTTATTTATGTCAGAATCCTACTCTACCTTTAAGTGTTTCTATAATGCCATTCCTAGTCTTCTTAGACAAAACAGATGCTCATGGGACTTTGCTTAGTAGTACTGTTGTTATATTTTAACTCTCCCTGTCATACTTAATTGGTTAAATATCTGTTCTTCTAACTTGTCTATGAACTCCTGGAAGGCAGGGGAAAACTCGATTATCATTTATCACCAGAGCCATGCAGATTTTGATCAAATAAGTGTTCAGCCATTATTAAATGAACAGGCAGTGCCAGCATGATTAATTATATTTGTAAGCCTGGACAGCATCCACCTCCACATTGACCAAACTCTGAGACAAATTCCCTGTTGAGACTTGCAGGAGCTGACTGGGCCACCTTCAAACTCCAGCCAGAAAGGCTGGGAAGCAGTTTCCTTCTTAAGCATCAGGCATCTCAGGTTTTATTTATTTTCTGAAATAACACTCCACCCAAAGTTCATACAATTTCTTTGAACAATATTTAAATAAACTTCCTTATTGAAGTGTATTGTACATGCATAGAACAGTATAAGTCGTAAGTGGAGAGTATGAGGAATTTTTAGAGGGATAACCTATAGATATGTATTTGTTAGGGCTTAAATTTGTAGTGTAGTAATGATTAATGATGCTGCCCATCTTTTTATATGTTTGTATATATATATGTATTTAAAATTTTGAAAGGCATTTTTGAATATTTTGCCACTTATTTTTGAGTTGGCTTCACTGTATCCTTCTTATTCCACTGTTTTATCAATTATATTTATTGTAAATATCTTGTTTCACATTGTCAACTTCTTTTTTGATCTATTAATAGTGTGGTTTTTGGGAGGTACTAGGGATTGAGTGCAGGGGTGTACCTCCAAGCTACACCCCTAGCCCTCTTTATTTTTTTGTTTTGAAGCAGTGTCTCACTAGGTTGCTGAGGCTGATCTTGAGCCTGTGATCCTCCTGTCTCAGCCTCCCAAGTACTGGAATTACAGGTGTGTGTCACCACATCTGGCTTTGAATGCTTCTTAATTTTAATGTAGTTCAATTATTTGGATTGTTTTAATCATAGGCATTGTTTGATCAAGTTTAAGATATCTTTTTCTTCCCCAGAAGATATTTAGCTTTATTATCTTCTGGCAGTCCAGAAGCAACATTTGAACCTGCAGCATCTGATTTGATATTACATCTACAATCAGGCTTGCATCCCACTTTTATTGATTTTTAAAGACATAATAGGAACATTTTAAAATCTATGCCTTATACAACAAAAATGTTAAATTCATCTTGTAGAAATTCGACTTGTTCACATTTCTCTTGTATAATTTTGACTTCTTTTATTTAAATTTTCTATATGAAATATCAACTTCTAGACAGGTGCTATTTTACATGCCTATAATCCTAGTACTTGGAAGGCTGATACAGGAGGATTACAGGTTTGAGGCTAGCCTTAGCAACTTAGGAAGACCCTTAATCACTTAGCAAGACTGTTTCAAAATAAAAAATAAAAGGGGGTGGAGTTATAGCTTTGAGGTAGAATGCCCTAGGTTCAATACCCAGTACCAAAAAAAAAAAAAAAAAAAAAAATCAACTTTTTTTTCAGTGCTTAACTAAAGTCAGATAAAATATGAAAAAAAAGTATTAAAACCAGAAATAGAGGTCAAGAGTCAGAAAAGGATCATTTTCAGTTGCTTTTTTTTTTTTTCTGGTTGGTCATTTACAAACTTAAAGGGCTGAGTGTGGAACAAAGCCACTTTGAGCAATAGAAATACCAGGACAAAGACACACACACATTTGTCACTTAATGCCCAATAAGCTGTTCCTGAACTGGTTGGCCCCAAATTTGAACAATTTGCTATTTTCTACTTTTTTTCTAAATGAGAAGTTGTAGTGTGTTTCTTGTGAACCTGTTATCACTTATTTTCTCAAATGTACACACAGTGTAGCCAAGTGCTTATAAATAAGTAGCAGGCAATGCTGGACAACACTTATCAACTTTACTGTAGTTAACAAGTGGTTGTCTTCTATGCAGTGACATGCATGTTGCTTCTCATGACACTGTCTTAGTGCCATCCAGTATGACACTTAGTGACATCCAGGAAGTGTGTCTCTGTTCTTGACATCTTGAGCAGTTTTTTTAGAAATCTACCATGATAAAATCATTCTAGCTAGTGTACTTGGAATATAACTCAAGATTCTTTCTCACACATAAAAGTATTGTATTAAATTTTGTGGATGCAAACTTAATTTTATTCTGTATAAACATTGGACAACCCCATTGTATTCAGAAGTATATATCTATGATATATAGTATAGTTAGGATATTAAACAACAGAATTCATGCAGACTAAAATACATTATCCTGAGAAATAGAGTATGTGCATACCACAGGGGCAGAGGGTACAACACCTGCTTGGAGATGTAATCAATTTCAAATACATCAGTTTTACAATAAATGTGAAATGATTGAATATCCCTATTAAGACAAACAGAGTATTAGTAAGATTTAAAATTATCCAGGCATGTACAGTTGATAGCTAAAGATCTAAGGTTTGAAAATAAAGAGCTAAAAGGTCATATAGTAATCAAATCACATAGTAAACAAAAATAACAAGATAAATAAATAGGAACATCATTTTATGTTAAAAGGAATAGTCTGCTAAGAATACATAACTCTCAGGACTTTTATACATTTTACAACCAAGGAAGAATTTATGAGAGATAAAATGAAAATAATTATACTTTGCAAGAATTCAGCACAGTTCTTTCAGAAAAATATAAAGAAGATAGAAACAGACAGCAGTATTTATAATGATACAACATAATGGAACAGTGAAATTAAGAGGCTTAAACTAATAAACATATATAAGACATTTTGTCCAGTACATAGACAACATGTATTCTTTTTAGTACTTACTATATTTGTATAAGCTTCTTACAAAACCACAATGGGATTCTGAACAAATGTAGAGAATCAGTAATATATAAGTGATGTTCTCTGACTGAGATTCGTATAGCAAATGTACACAGGTATAATTGACATATGCAGACACTCTTTGAAGTCCTCAGAGTTTATAAGTGTAAAGAGGTTGTGAGAACAAGATGTTGGAGATCCTTGACTTAGACTTAGACACTCTTTTCTGTCTTCTCCCCCCACAGACAAAAAAAAAATCAGTCATGATTCAGTGAGCTTCACTTTACAAGCCTTTAGAGTACAAACAGTCATGTTTGTCAAATATACCCTCTTCTTTTTAGGAAAATAGAACTACCTTAATATACAAACTCAGCTAGAATTGTAAAGAACATTTTAAGACAATTCACTTGTGAAGATAACTGCAGCTTAAGTAAAGCATAAACCACTAAAATTGACCATTGTATAAAAATCACTATCAGCTAGGGTTTATCATATAATCATAAGGATTACCAACATGAAAAGTAAATATAATTTATTCATTAATATTAAAATGTATTGATATGTTAAAGAATCACCTAAATACAGAAAAAACTTTTGATATGATCTTACAATAGGCCTTGAAATATTTCTTGCTAAATAGCAAAAGAATGCATTTTCTGAATCTGATACATATTGGCATCTCAATAAGTTATCTGAATTTAGAAGAATCAAATTAGTATCAGAAATAATGTATTCATGCCTGTTAGCACCACCTCTATTATTGAATCTGTTGGTAGGAACAGCCTATACAATAGAGCAAAAATAAAAAAGGAAATAAGAATAAAGAAGTTTATTGAAAAGGAAGTGATACAAAAAAGGATATATGAAATTAAGGAGTGTTCACATATACTGCAAAGAGTAAAAGGAAAAACAATTCTACAAGTAATAGTGAGAAAACAACAGAATACTGAGGAACTGATCTAAAATTAGTTTTATGAGACCTTTATGAAAAAAAGTTAAGGTTTTATTAAAAGACATATAAGAAGAGATCAACAAATTGAGAGATGTTTTTGGATAGAAGGACTAGATGTCATCAAGTTGTTGATTTACTTTAAACTAATGCATAAATTCATTGCAATTACAGAGGAATTTTAGTTGTTTTTTTTCATGAAACTTGACAAAGTACTTCTGAAGTTAATATGTTGATTAATATGTTTGATCTCTCAATTTGTTTATCTCTTCTTACCTATCTTTTAATAAAGACTTAATTTTTTTTCACAAAGGTCTCATAAATCTAATTTTAGATCAGTTCCTTAGTACTCTGTCAATTGATTACTATTACATATTACTTATAGAATTTTTTTTCTGAATACTTTTCACAATTGGCTATTCCAATAACAGTTGAAGTAATTTTTTTTAGGAAAAAAAACAGAGGAGACAGCTACCATAACGAAGTTTTTTTTTTTTTTTTTTTTGCGGTACTGGGGATTGAACTCAGGGGCATTCTACCTCCGAGCTATACCCCCAGCCCTGTTTTTTATTCTTTATTTTGAAACCGGGTCTCACTAAGTTGCAGAGTGCCTCACTAGGTAGCTGAGGCTGGCCGCAAACCCGGATCCTCCGGTCTCAGCCTCCCGAATGCTGGGATTACAAGTGTGCACCACCACGCCCAGCTCGAAGTTTTTATTAATTAATTAATAATTAGTTAATTAATTTACATATATTTAGTAAAGATAGAACAATTGAAATATTGGCAAGGAGATCACTAGAGCATTATATAAAAATTCAAAACAGATTCAAGCACACGCAAAAACTGCATAGAATAGAGGTGGTGTTCAAGTTACTGGGGAGACGATGGTTTAGGGAAATGGTACTGGAAAATTTAGTTAAATGAATGTATTGAAAATAAAATTAGGACCTGGAGGCTGAAACAGGAAGGGTCTCAGGCATGAGGCCAACCTCAGCGAGACCCTGTTTCAAGATTAAAAAATAAAAAATTGAAGAGCTGGGGCTGAGTGCACTGTCATAGCCCTGTAATCCCAATACTTGGGAGGCCGAGACAGTCTCCAATTAAGCCTTGGCAACTCAGTGAGATGCTCAGTGACATAGAAAGACCCTCTTTCAATATAAAACAAATAAAAAGGGTTAGGTATGAAGCTCAGGGGTATAATGCCCCATGGTTCTATCCCCAGTACCCCAAAATAAAAAGGGTTGGGGGTATAGCTCAGATGTTGAATGCCCCTGTTTTCAACTGGTACCCAAACCAACCAACCAACCAACCAACCAACCAACCAACCAACCAACAAAAAACAGAAAGAGAAGAAAATGAAGACACTACTTAGATCACATGAAAAGATAGTGTTCTAATTTCTAAAGCAAATAATAAAAGGCTTTCATATTTTCAGAGACAACATAGAAGAACCTTTTCAAATGTCTGGGACTAGAAAGGATTATTAAAGATAGCAAATAGCATAAAGAAAAATATTGATAAGTTTGACCAATTTAATATAAAAATTTTTACTATAAAATATTGTAAAGTAAAAGTTTCATTACAGAATGAAAAGTGATATCAGCAACATATCTAATATTGAATGAATTTGGTATTAAGAATATATAAAGCACACATAAAATCTATAAGTAAAAGGTAAACAACATCTAAGGAGAGAGATGGACAAAACCTAAGCCAGCCAAGCCCCAGGAGAGGAAAACAGAATGGCCATCATGCATAAGATGAAACTCGCCCTCACTAGCAATCAGAGAAATATAAATAAAAATAAAGCCAGCAAGACAAGTTTCCTGGTACGTTAACTCAGGATCATTACAGATGAAGCCATCCTACAAGCTCACGAAAATCCATAGCATGCTACTCATGATATTGTTTGTAGACAGCCCAGAGAGTTTTGTTTGCCAAGCAAATATTCTTTTTCTATTCTGTATGTAAACTGTTTTTCTTTGAAACTCTGTGTGTGTGTATTACCAGGGATTGAACCTAGAGGCATTCTACCTCCTAGCTACACCCTCAGCCCTTTTTTCTTTTGTTTTGAAACAAGGTCTCTCTACGTTGCTGAGAGTCTTACTACCTTGCTGAGGCTATCCTTGAACCTGTGATCCTCCTGTCTCAGCCTCCCAAGTACTGGGATTACAGGCCTGTGTCACCACGCCAGCCAACTCAGTTCTTTACCAGTGACTCATTTCCTGGAGTTGTTGACTGTCATTTGCCTGATTGCACAATGTATCATCTTGGGCCATCTTGAGAAATAGTAAATAAAAATGCATTCTTCTCATCTACAGTTGGGAGATGCCATATTTAGGAGTAGCAGTTACAGCAACATTTGACACGAAAGGAGACTAGACTAAAAGTTAGCCAAGTCCTTTTTCTTTCTAGTCATGCTAGTGACATGCGGACTTTCAGAAAGCACCCTGACTTCCTCAGCTACAGGAACCTGGCTTCTCCAGCCCAACTCAAAGAGCCCTGCCTGCTGGTCCGTTTAGAGGAAAGTGAGGGCTATAAGAAATTTGGTTTCTAGCTCAGTGACAGGCTTCAGCCTGTCCTTGTATTGCTGCTGATCTGTAAGGTGATCAAAAGTGCCAAGTGGCCTGAGAATGAATGGCTGCAATTTTCAGTGTTCTTACAGACAGTTTGTTCCTGTAAGTTGCAGGAGCACGGCCAGCTCAGCACGGCTGACTTTTTTTTTTTTTTTTTTTGCGGTACTGGGGATTGAACTCAGGGGCATTCTACCTCCAAGCTATACCCGCAGCCCTATTGTTTATTCTTTATTTTGAAACAGGGTCTCACTAAGTTGCAGAATGCCTCACTAGGTAGCTGAGGCTGGCCACAAACCCGGATCCTCCGGTCTCAGCCTCCCAAATGCTGGGATTACAAGCGTGCGCCACCACGCCCGGCCACGGCTGACTTATTTTTAATGCCCACTTGTCTCTGTGTGGGTGGCTGCCAGTATCTGCAGGAGGAAGTGATGCATCTGAGTTCAGATATATGTATTTCCATGTAATCAAATGTGTTGATCACCTAGGGAAAGGTGTTCAACAAAGACACTAGCACATATGGGGTAAAAAGTGAAAGAGAAGACAAGATGTCAGATACACCCCATGTTTCTCTCTAGGTATTCCAGATTATCCAGAATTTTTTGGAAGAATAGATGTTTGGTAGGATTTTGGAAAATTGCAGCTTTCCTATTCAGATTTAGTCAGCTGTATACGTAATGTCCACTTAAAATAGAGTATAACAACAACAGCAAATGTAACAATAAAAAAAATAAATTACAGTAGAAAAAAATGCAACTAAAAGTCCTAGTGGGAGATTACAGCAACAGATTTGTAATTTTTGAAACCTCCTGGCTTGCTTTTAAGGGTAGGTGGTCACTTGTTTTGCTCAAGTTTTCCTGATGAGATCAGTAACTGGGAGTTCAAAGATAAAGTGGTCCTAGGAGATGAAGGCTGTGCTACTCAGAAAAAGAAAGTGTTTTGTTGTTGCCTGTCTCAGCTGCAAGCCTACCACCATCCACCCTTCAGGGAGCTGGCTTCAGCGTTTTGTGCTTCCAACTTCATCTCCAGCTCCTGCAGCTCCTGAAGAAACAGATTTTTTTTTTTTTTTTTTTTTTGCTGTGGAAACAGAGTTGTGGTGTGGTGGTGATAGTACTGGGGATTGAACCCAGGGGCATTCTATACCCCAGCACTTTTTATTTTGAAGCAGGGTCTCACTAAATTGCTGAGGGCAGGCATCACTAACTTACTGAGGCTGGCTTGGAAACTGTGATCCTCCTGTCTCGGTCTCTAAAGTACTAGGATTGCACAAAGCATTCTTATTCTTAGCAACCCATAGGCATAATGTTCCTTTGTATTTATCTCTGCCTCTATTTGGTTTCCTTCATCCTGTTAACTTGGTTAGGTAGATTAAGAAAACAAAAGCTAAGTTTAATACACTAAGAGACAAACTTGACCAAGGTCTCACATCTGTAGGTCACAGAGCTAACTCTGATCAGCTTTTTGGAGCAGCTCTTTTTTTTTTTTTTTTTTTTTTAAAGGGAAAGTCTACAGGGGTCAGTTACACAGTACTTTCAAGGACTGATTAGAATTTATATTTGATTTGATTTGCATGAACCTATCTGATGGGAGGACCTACTACTTTAAATAATTCTCCCTTTGAGGTGATTGGCTCTGGTCTGGTTTGACTGTGCATCTATTCCCTCAGATTCATATCTTGAAATCCCGTCCTGTAGGATGATACAGTTAGACAATGAGGATCTTTAGGGGGTGGTTAGATAATGGGGTTAGTGCCTTTAGAGTTCTGAGAGAGATCCCTTAACCATTCTGCCATTTAGATTGAGTGAGAGGACAGCCATATATAAGGAACGGCCCTCACCAGACACTGGATCTGCTGAAAACTTGACATTGGACTTCCCAGTTCCCGGAGCTGTGAGAAATAAATTTCTACTGTTTATAAGCACTCAGAGTCTGGCATGGTGGCACATGCCTGGAATCCTAGTACTTGGGAGACTGAGACAGGAACACTGAGGGTTGGAGGCCGGCCTCAGAAACTTAGCAAGGCTCTCAGCAACTTAGCGATAGAATCTATCTATCTATCTATCTATCTATCTATCTATCTATCTATCTATCTATCTATGGTTATATATATATAACCATAATATATATAATGTGCTTTTATATTATATAATGTACTTTTATTGGTGCATTATAGTTTTATATCATAATGTGCGAGACCCTATTTCAAAAAAAAAAAAAAATCAGGGCTGGGGATATACCTCAGAAGAGGAATGCCCTTGGGCTCAACCCACAGCAACACACACACACACACACACACACACACACTATGTTATTTTGTCTTGGATCTTATGTAAGACAGGCTTATATTCACCATCTTATTTCATGGGAATTATAGTGAGCTAAATATGATTGCTTATTTGGTTGTATGAGGCTTTTGATATGCTGTTGTGTATTCCTTATTATTGTGCTTTTCTAAACCACAAGGTACGGATAGCACTCAATTTAGTCTCCTTATTGACATTGAGTTTTGCTAAGTATCAGATAATGACCAAAAAGATTAAAAACCTTACTTTAAGAATTCAAGCCCTTTATTACACAGTTTCCAGCACACACATTTAAGCAGTGTTGGTTGTTGAAATTACAGTAGGTGCTTGCTGTGTTTCACTTTCATTATTTTTCTCTGTGTTTATAATTACACCAAACCCCAATATGTTTTAAATAACAATTTTTAAAAGTTGTTTCAAAGGCACAAAGAACAGAATAGCAGAGACTGGTCGCATAACGGTATTATTTCCAATGTTCCTTTCATATGGCACATAAAAGTGGCCAGATTTAATCACAGCTATCCATCCCCAAGGAACTATGTGGTTTGAAACAATTTCAGATATAAAAGTTACTCATTCTGAATCGTTGGCAGCCTGGAATGGAGAAAAAAAAAGAAAAGAAAGAAGAATTGCAGTTGGAAACAGAGTGGTCATGTTTTTAAAATACAAAAATGTATATTCTATGAAATTACCCAACAGCATGTTCATAGGATATTAAGCTTTAAGCTGTGTGTGTGTGTGTGTGTGTGTGTGTGTGTGTGTGTGTGTCCTTGCTGCTCCTTCTCCCCCATGAACAGGTGTGAAGGCCATGTTTTGCCAGTGGGATCCTGGGTGATTCATTAATTTCTTCTCACTTCCTGCCAGGGAGCTTCCTCTCATACCGAGGTGCTTACACTCT
Organism: Graphiurus murinus; assembly: GCA_004027655.1. Classification (NCBI taxonomy): domain Eukaryota; kingdom Metazoa; phylum Chordata; class Mammalia; order Rodentia; family Gliridae; genus Graphiurus; species Graphiurus murinus. The sequence goes on along the minus strand of PVLC010006271.1, from coordinate 57,361 downwards.
GACCCACTCTAGACTCCTCCAGGGCCAGAGCAACCGGCTTCAGAATAGCAGGAGGGAAGAGGAAAAGACATGCTCCCTGGTGGGATGTGTGGGCTCCAGCACTTCTCCCATTAAAAAAGAAAAAAAAGGAGCAGAGTGTACTAAAAAGACCTGGGATTTGTATCCCAACCAAATTCCATTTGAGTCTCAGATCTACCACTCAGCAATTGTGTTAAATTGGGAGAGTTATTTAACTGCCATAGTAGTTTTCTCATATAGAAAATGTAATTAATAGTACCTGCTTTGAAGGGTGGTTATGAGAATGGAAAGTCCTGACATACACAGAGGGTGGTGCACAGACAGCTTTGGATATATGGAAGCTATTATATAGGAGATATTGCCTTTTGATTCTCCATTAAATATCAATCAGTATAGGCTGTGGGTATATCTTTATTGTGTGCTAATAGAGTCCAGCTTGCCTGGGAAGATTGCTTTAGGAAGAAAAGTAGCATTACCAGGGTAGAGTCCACATAAGGAAATAAATCTGGTCTTTCTGTTCTTATTGAAGGAACTAAATTATTTTATTGAAGTAGAGTTTACATAGAAGACATTGCACAAATCTAAAGTGTACCACTCAGTGAAAATTTTTTTTGTGTGTGTATGATTCTAGGGATTGAACCTAGAGGCATTCTATCTCTGAGCTGCAACCACAGCCCTTTATATGTTTTGTTTTGAAATAGGGTCTTGTTAAGTTGTAGAGGGTCTTACTAAGTTGCCAAGACTAACCTTGAACCTGTAATCCTCCTGTCTCAGCCTCTCAAGTACTGGAATTACAGACATGTATGCCATCATGCCCACTTCCACTCAAAGAATTTTTACATAGGTTTGTCCTTGTTTAGTCCTAACTGAGATAAAGAGCTAAAATAGTTTCAGCACCCTGGAGAGATCCCACCTGCCTCTCTCCAATCAATGGCCTCTACCCCACCTAGAGGTAACTACTGTTTTGACTTTCATAACCTTGTGTTCATTTTGTTTATTATTGAAAATTGTATAAATAGTACCCACTCCAGGAAATGTAATAGTGAACATCTGGCTTCTTTTGATTCACATAATGTTTCCGAGATTCACCTCTATGTCAGTACTTTCTTCCTGTTGTCTCTTTTTCTTTTTCTTTTTTTTCCCTTGTTTTGTTTGTGGCTCTGGGGATTAGACTTAGAGGCATTCTACCTCCAAGTTATACCCTCAACTCCTTTCATTTTTTGCTTTGAAACAGGATCTCACTAGGTTGCTGAGAGTCCCACTAAGTTGCTGAGGCTGGCTTTGAACCTGTGATCCTCCTGTCTCAGCTTCCCAAGTACTGGGGTTACAGATGTGCATCATCATGCCCAGTTCCTTTTGCCTCTTAAAATAGGCATTTGAGCTACTTCCAGCTCTTGAATATTATGGACAGATATTCTCTCAACATTCATTTGAGTGTGTGTGTGTGTGTGTGTGTGTGTGTGTGTGTGTGTGTGTCCTCTCATTTCTCTTGAATATGCCTAGAATTGGGATTGCTGGACCATAAGATAAGTATATGTTTCACTTTATTAGAATCTGCCAAACTGTTTCCATAGCAATTGCTCCAATTTTTATTCCCACCAACATTGTATGAGAGTCCTTCTATTCTTCCTAACACTACATTGTCAGTCTTTTTGACTTTTAGTTATTTCTCATGGATTTGCAGTGGCATCTTATTGTGCATTTAATTTGCATTTCCCTGAGTTTTCATAAAGCTGAGTATCTTTTAGTATATATATTGGGTTTTTCAGATACTTTCCTTTGTGAATTGCCTATTGATAGCACCAAACACTTCATACAACAATCTTTGAGGGAGTCCTCCAGTGTTGAGAACTGGTAAATATTTCCCTTGGAAACAGTCAATCAAGAAAATTCAAACCCATCCAAATACATTTTCGTTTCCTAGATCAAGACTAATTGGCTATCAAGAACTATGACTTCCTTTAGAGAAATACACAGAGGTCTCCTTCAGTTTGTTCCCCAAAGGACCTGTGATAATATGTTCTTTCTGCTCACAGCCTGCTGGAACACAGACATCACTGGGGAACGCTTTATTGCTCTCCTCTGTTATGCCCCAGGGGCTGGATGGCTGCTTGCACATAGCAGATATGATTAGGCATTTTGGTGGAAGAAGGCACAGAAGGGAGCTGTCTGACAGCTTCCCTTGTGTCTGTTGTTCCACTGAGGTATTCAGAGACCCTCAGGGTGACATCCGGTGAAAGGGGAGATTTAAGCAGAAAGTGTCTGGATAGCTATTATTTAGTGGCTGCTATTGAAAATATACTTCAGGAAACAGAAAGCAATAAGCAGAAATGAATACATGGTCCATAGAGTTGAAGGATTTTAAAGTTAGAAGGGGCCCTGGAGATGATCTAATCTAAAATTTTCATTTTATGAATGAGAAAACCAAGGCTTAGTGAAACACTCGACTCTCTGAAGTTTGAAAAGCTAGCTAATGGATGAGTTAGTTCTTGAATGTATGCTTGATAAGAATCGGATTAACTGGTAAAAGAAATTAAATTTAATATAGAGATGGGATACATACTTTGCATCACTTAAGAGGTATTTATAACTCTAAGAAGTAACTCTGTTTATTAATCAAGTTGAAAGAGGGCTCTCTGTATGACTCTGCTTTCCTTAATGTACATTAATGTAGGGATTTGAGCCATTTTTTCTCTTCTGCAGCATGTCTACAGCCCTGGCATGAGATTTGTGTCCCTTTTACTAGGAAGGAAACTGCAAAAATATAAGGAGCATCTCTTGGTCAAAGCAAGTACAATTGAAGAGGAAGTAACAGAATTATGCCTAAAGAAAGATTTCAAGGTCAGGTTGAAGAAGAGTGTCCCACATTCCTGTGAAAGTCAGGAATCTTGCTGCAGATTTCAGTGTATCAGGTATGACAGTGCCTACTGCAAATGATGGAAATTTTAACAAAATCCGAGCTTTTATGATCTCACATCATAAGAAGATGGGAGGCAGGGAATTTTCAGGGTTGCTTAATTTAGTGGATCAGTGACATTAAGGACCTAGACATATTCCATCATTTCACATTAAATTTTCATTAAACTGGCTTATACTCAGTGGTAGATGAGAGGATGTGCTATCCAGATCCGCCGTCAAGGAAGGTCTTAATGCTCAGCTTCGAGGAGTGAGGTCAGCAGATAGACTTCTGCTGTCAGAGCTTTCCAACACAGTATGTCACAGCTGTGGAGAGCCACCTAGAGTCATGCCCTTCCTTCAAATGACTGAGGAAAGTGGGGCATAAAGGAACAGCCATATCAGCCCCAAATAGAACACCTTCTATGGATGACACTGGTGCAGAGGGACCCAAGGTGCTGGCTGAGGTTTTGTGGGACCTGCATCCCAGTTCAGCCTCTCCCTTGCTGGAGTCTTGCTTCCCCTCCCTTCCTTTCATAGATGTGGATCCTCAGGAATCACATCACACCCAAACCTTTGTCTTAATGTCTGCTTCTGGCACCTTCCACACTGCCAGAGCCTTTGGAGTGGAGATTCCTCTCATTCTTGAAATTGCTACCCTGACTCCAGGTGGCATACTGAGGAGACAGAGGCAGAAAAGGGAAAGTATTTTTCTTGTGTCCCACTTGAAGAGTGAGGAAATCCCTCTCAGAAAACACTCAGCAGACTGCCTCTCTTTATTTATTGGCTGCATTTGTGTTGTATGTAATGCCTAACAAATCTCTTAGGAGGGTAAATGGTATTGCCATGGACCAATGATGAATCGTCCTATGATGCTCGGGTAGTGGCTTCTTCTTAAGAACAGGACTATGCTGAGAACAGTGGGGACTTTGGAAGAAGGAAGGCAGGGAGTAAATGGAAGAAAGACAATCAGATATAAGATGTGACTTGCTATGGAGTAGAAAGTGACCGCCATCTCGGGAATCTTGGGGCCAAAAGTAGTCAGAAAGCCCAGAGAAGCAAAGTGAGGACAATTGTATTGGGACATTTATGTGACTGGGTCAGAAAAGAATGGACACAAAATTAGTCCATAAAAGTTGACCAGATTGACCAGAACAGATTTTATGATTTAGTGGTCCCATTTGGTTAACTCTCCTTTTCTAAATATTTTTCATTTACCCTAAATCCATATATCTGATATTCTAAAAGACATGTGTATATTTTAATAAAGCCATTTCAAAATATGTGGGAAAATAAGGCAGATACCAATGGATCTTTTCCTTTTTGGCCTCAGATTTGTTAAAAAAATATATATATACCTATATATATACATATATATATATATATGTGTGTGTGTGTATTTTGTAAGCATATGAATCACAAAGTATTTTTACATTAAATTTTCAAAATGGAAATTTACATGAAAATAAAATAACTATAACAAACTTTACTTATTTTGATAAAATTTAATTTTGTTTTCAGAAAATCTTAAGTAGATGCTATAAATCAGTAAGCAAAATAATTAATTTTAATGGTTAAAATTAGAATATATTGACTACAAATTTTTAAGACAATTATCAATATGAATAATAATGTTGTCAACTTCATTTGCATCATTAATTCGTCTTTTTTATTTGCTTTATACAGCTCTTTTGTTCTTTCTGAACAGCAATGTGAATAGACATACTATAATCACATTTCTGCCTTCTTACTACTAGCTATCTGTATGTAAAAGGAAAATCAATAAATATAAATATAAAAATGTAAATATAAAATAATATAGGACATAAAATCACAGCTAAAAGGTAGACTAGGAATTTACAAACATCCCACGACTACCAAGGCTCACCTTTGGAGTTCAAATCCCAAGACGGTTGAACAAACTGCAGATTGTATGCATTCATAGTTGGCAGCTGCTATAACTCTATCTTTTCTCTACCAGTCTAGAAAGTATATTGAAATGTAAATTTGTGCTAGGCACTGTGGTGCATGTCTGTAATCCTAGTACTTGGGAGTTGAGACCTGAGATTTGCAAATTTGAGGCCAGCCTCAGCAACTTAGCGTGACCCTGTTTCAAAATAAAACTAGGTCTGGGGTGTAGCTAAGAAGTTCATCAACCCTGGGTTCAGTCCCTAGTACCACACACACATACACACACATACACACAGTACATATGTGAGAGTGATGTTACTCTAAGACTAATCTGAATCAGTACTAATTTATGCAAGCATTACTCTTTACAGATTCTATATTTTGACCATTATTGATTATAAAATATTAGTGATGGACCTCCCAGTGTTTTATTTGAAGGATGAAAACTTCTGCTGTAATTAAAACACAGAATAGTTTATTTAACTCAGAGCACGTGCTGTTTTACTCTTTTTGTTTATGGGGGTGAAATTCACATAAAATAAAATCAATAACCATTAGTGGCATGTAATGCATTTGCAATGTTTGAAACCACCATCCCGATCAAGTTCCAAAACAGTTTCATCACCTCAAAGTTTGAGTATTTTTCATTCCTTATGCTGAATTTTACATAAATCTTGTCTTAGATAAAGAAGAGGAATTATATAAAGACCGTTTAGGAATGTCACTTTAGTGGTAAGCAATTACATCCATCTTCTGGGAAAGCAGAAAACTTCATTACTCTATTTGTTTGGCAAATTGATAATCACTATTGATCAATCACACTATCATCTGCATTGACTATTCAGACAGCCAAAATGAATCTCAACACACCTACAAACACACACACACACGCACACACACACACACACACATCACACACATTTAGACATACCTACTGCTACTAAAATGTGGTTAGCTTTGCTCAGGGGAGTAGCAAGATATTTTGAAATTTGTATGAAGTCCTAAAAATGCTACTTTGTTCTTTGATGATATAATCATACAAAAATGACTTATCCATAGGTTAAGTTGCCAATCACTGATCCAAACTGACTACTCAGATATCTCAGTCATATAAACCAACTATTGGTGGATCCAGCCATTTTTTTTAAATAGTGTCTCTCACTAGGTTGCTGTCCTCCAATCCACAATCCTCCTGTCTCAGCCTCCCAAATATTGAGATTACAGGCATGTAACACTACACTTTGCTAGATCTAGCTTTTGATGTGTTAGGATGATATTGAAAAACAAGAGGGGATGATCATAATTTTCATCTTATCTTACTCTACCGTACATATTTCTAGAAATCAGTTAGTGCTATTATAAGTAAAATGTAGATATTCAATGGGTACAAAACTCATAGTTAATATTTTTCTCTTTATGCTGCATTTTATTCATATACAGTATGAATTTCTTTTGAAGCCCTAATCTCCATTAAGTTTAAATGTTACCCTTTTTGTGTTACGTTTATTTTGAAGTTCTTATAGTAAACCAAAATACATTTTTAAAAAATTACTTATACATTTCTTAAGAGACTGAAAAATACTCTTCTTGAAGACTAAAAAGCATTATTGGTTGGGAATTCCTTTACATATTTAAGGTGAATGCTAGAATTCTAAAAGTTTATGAAAAGAGAAGAAAGGGAGGCAGGGAAGAGTTCCTTCAAAGATTCAAAACATACTAGCAACAAAGGAAATCATTTATAATTTTGAAAAAATTAAAATACCCCTCCAAATATCTAGACAAAAAAAATACAGAATAAACAGTGTAGAAAGGTATACGGCATGATAGTTAAGAACATATACTGAAAATACAAATGAATGTATAAAAGGAAAGCTACCCAATACAAAATGGGTGCAGAAGGAATATCAAAAGCCAATAAATGCAAGATACTAAAGATCACTAATAAACAAATGCATAAAAATTAACAGCAAAGTGAGATAATTAACATTGTTACAAACCAATGAAGCTAAAACAGACTGACAATATCAAGTATTGGAGAAGGGGTAGAGAAATACCTCTCGCAGACATTATAGACATTATAGATGGTAATATAAATTGATTTAATGGCTTTAGACAGAAATTGTGCAATATCAAATGTAGTTGAATATTTATATACTCAATTATTCTTCTCCTAGTTATAATTTAGAGAAATCTAACACATATCACCAGGAAACATATAAGAGAATATATATTCAAGCATTTTGGGTAAAATCAATATTTTAGGACAATTTCAATGTTAATCATGTGGAAATCATAGTATTCTATTTCTAATCGTAGGAAAGATGAGATATTCTGAGGGACTTTATGTTGAAATAAAGATCTTGAAGAGAATATAATACACATATGGGCAAAAGAACTGCAAGAAAGAGTGAAAGGAGAGTGAATTGGTAGTCTAGATATTTTGATCATAGACATGAATATGAATTAATTAAGCTCTTCAGTTGAAGCCTGGAATCTACCAAATTGGGATTTTTAAAAGTAGAGAAATATAACAAACAAAAAACAGAGAAAAACAAAAACAACTGAAATCAGTTATATGAATCACACTTTACACACAGAACATATTTGATATTGTAATTTTTAAAATTAATTCTGGAAAATATTTAATGCTATCCCATTTAGTATCAGTAGAATAGCTTATGGTTAATTGGCTATCTTATATTCTTTTGTGTATCTTCTTTATTGAATGTTTGTTTAAGTCTCTTGTTCATTTTTTTCTATTGAGTTGTCTGATTTCTTTCTTATTGATTTGTAGAAGTTACATCTTATGGACATAAGTATATTATGAAGTATATGTATTGAGGGTATAGAGTTTGTCTGTTGCTTTCCTTTTGACCTTTTAGAGATATAACTTATTTTAAATGTAATCTCATACGTTACTTGCTATAAAATTGGCATTATTCTTATGGAAAAAATTGATTTTTAGAAGTTACATCTTATGGACATAAGTATATTATGAAGTATAGGTATTGAGGGTATATAGTTTGTCTGTTGCTTTCCTTTTACCCTTTGGAGATATAACTTATTTTAATTGTAGTATTTTAATGTAGTCTTATACATTACTTGCTATAAAAATTGATATTACTCTTATGGAAAAAAACGATTTGGCAATATTCCAAAAGCTTAACACCAGCTTATCCTATGACCAGCAATTCTACTCCTAGGCACATATCCAACAGGAATGTGAATGTGCGTTTACCAAAGAGCATGTATGAAAATCTTCATTGTATCATTATTAGTAATAGCCAAACTTGATGTAATTAAATGTGCATTGACCACACATTGACTAAAAAGGGATGTTTTATTTACAAGATGGAGTTAGACCCCAGAAACTTACTGTCTTGGACACATGGAGAATTGACCAGTGTGGGCAGTAACCCCTCCCCAACCTTCTTACCAACCATGTATATACAAAACTTAATTGAATGAACTATTGCTATAGAAAAACTTGAATAAATGACACTTACATAATTTTGAGCAAAGTAATCCAGGTCTCCAAATATATTATGATTCAACTCATACAAAAATTTAAAAAGAGCCAAACAGCCTTCTGTGATATCAGAGATCAGAATAATGGCTGTCTTGGGGAAGGAATGGATAGTAGTAAGTGAAAATAGAAGAAATACTTCTGGGTATTGGTCCTGTTCATTTCTTGAGTTTGGTGGTGGTTACGTGAGCATGCTCATTTTATGATGTGTTGTTTAGCTATGTGTTTTTGATGAATACCTCATCTTTTGTTCTGCTCTGCTTCAATAAAGGTTATTTTAAAATATCATTAGCTAGCTGGGCGTGGTGGCGCACGCTTGTAATCCCAGCATTTGGGAGGCTGAGACCGGAGGATTCGTGTTTGCAGCCAGCCTCAGCTACCTAGTGAGGCACTCTGCAACTTAGTGAAATCCTGTTTCAAAAAATAAAGAATAAAAAATAGGACTGGGGGTATAGCTCAGAGGTAAAATGCCCCTGAGTTCAATCCCCAGTACCGCAATAAATAAATAAATAAAAATAAAATAAAATATCATTAGCTGATGTTAATATTTTTCAAATATGTATGTCTGGTAGATAGGTCAGTGTATGTTTTAATAGGCTCTGTACTTTTTTTCCATTTCTTAAATAATTCTTAATTAAAAATAATAACACAGAAAAAAATCATAAGACAGAGCTGGGCATGCTGGTACACTTCTGCAATCCCAGTATGTGGGAGGCTGAAACAGGAAGATCACAGGTTCAGAGACAGCCTCAGCAATTTAGTGAGGTCCTTAGCAACTTATTGTGACCCTGTTCCAAAATAACTAATGAAATAGGGCTAGGGGTACAGCTCAGAGGTAGAATGCGTCTGGGTTCACTCCTCAGTATAGAAAAAGGAGAAGGAAGAAAAGAGGAGGAAGAAGAGGAGGAGGAGGAAGAGGAGGAGGCGGAGGCTACTACTACTACTTGGGAGGCTGAAAGAGGAGGGTACAGGTTCCAGGCTAGTGTGCAGTAACTTAACAAAACCCTATCTAGAAACAAAAAATAAAAGGGTCTGGGAGTGTAGTTCAGAAGGAAAATGATCCCCAGTACAGCAAGATAGATGGATGGATAGATAGGTAGGTAAATAGATAGATAGATAGATAGATAGATAGATAGATAGATAGATAGATAGATAGATAGAGTGAAGTGACACTATTATCAGCAATCATTCCCTTGAAAGGATTGAGCCTTAAACTACAGGCATTGTCATACTTGAGTGGTTACTTTACTAGACGAAGGGGTTAATTTAACAGAGGTAAGCTAACCCTTTGTTTTTCTGTCCTGCCCATTGCCTCTCTAGACCTGTTAAAAACATCCACCGCTGAGAATCGCCAAGTTTGAGGCCAGCCTGGGCAACTTAGTGAGGCTCTGTCCCCAAATAAAAAATAGAAAGGGCTGGGGACATGGCTCAGAAGTAGAGCGTCCATGGGCTCAATCACCAGTAAACACACACACACACACACACACACACACACACACACACACACACACACCTACCATTTTATTATTTGTGTCTACATCTATGCCTGGCTTATATCTATGTTTTTCTTTTTCTCGATAGAATGATAGTCTTTGTGGATCCCTGCCTCCTCTGGCAAGAGTGTTTATGCTCAGGACACACTGGAAGAAAACTCGAGCTTCTGGACTCCTGCCCCTCCTCCAGAAGCCCCCCTATCGATGAGCTAAGAATTCGAGAGTCAGTGTCAGGCCAGAGGAATATAACACTTGTTTGTTCTTAAGATTACGAAGGCCTGAATATTTATTAGAGTGTACCTGAATATTATCGTGTACTTGGGCTACTATAAACAAGTACCAAAGCCTGAGTGGTTTATGAAGAACAGACACGCATTTCTCATACTGTGGAGATTGGGAGTCAGGGTCAGGTTCTGGCAGGGCCCTCTTCTAGGTTGCTGACAATCAACTTCTCTTTGTATCCTCAGTTGGCAAGGGGATCTAATTATTTCCCATTGGCTCCATCTCCTAATAGCCTCACATTTTGGGGTTAGGGTTTCAATATATAAACTTGGGATGAGGACACAGGCATTTTGCCCATTGCAATAATTATCCATCATCCCATATAGTCTACCAATCATTTTTATCATAGTCATAATGAATTTTTTAAGGAAATATACGTATCTAATTAATCTGGACATGGTGGAACACCTCTGAATCCCAGTACTTGAGAGGCTGAGAAAGAAGGATCACAGGTTTGAGGCCAGCCTCAGCCACTTAGTGAGGCCCTCAACAACTTAGTGAGACCCTGGTTCAAAAAATAAAATAAGCTGTGTGTGGTGGCACATGCCTGTAATCCCAGTACTTGGGAGGCTGAGGCAGGAGGATCCCAGGTTTGAGGATAACCTCAGCAAGTAGTGAGATTCTCATCAACTTGGTGAGACCCTGCTTCAAAATTAAAATATATATATATATATTTATATATATATATATCTTCAGGCATGGTAGCTTACTCTTGTAATTCCAGTTCTTGGGAGCCTAAGACAGGAGGATCTCAGGTTCTCAGCCAACTTCAGCTACTGAGTGAGGTGAGGTCCTCCACAACTTAGTGAGACCCTGTTTCAAAAATAAAGAATAAAAATAGGGCTGGGGGTATAGTTCAGAGGTAGAATGCCCTTGGGTTCAATCCTCAGTACCGCAAAAAAAAAAAATAAATAAATAAATAAATAAATAAATAAATAAGTATAAAATAGGGATGGGGGTGTAGCTCAGAGGTTGAATGTCTCTGGGTTCAATCCCCAGTAAAACACACACACACACACACACACACACACACACACACACAATAAATAAATAAATAAATAATAAAATAAAATAAAATAGGGCTGGGGTAGAGGTCTAACTCAGAGATAGAATGTCCCTGGGATCAATCTCCAGTATTCCAAAAAAAGAAAAAAGGATCTAATTGTAAAATATTTTTATAACTTTTTCTCTTAACATAATGCAAATGCTTTTATATAATTATTCTTTCCTTCCTTCCCTTCTTCCTTTCTTTTCTTTCTTTCTCTCGCTGGGGATTGATTGAACCCAGGGCCATGCTACATCCCCAGCTGTATTTTTTCTTTATTTTGAAACAGGGTCTCACTAAGTTCCTGAGCCTCAAACCTGTGATCCTCCTGTCTCAGCCTCCCTAGTACCAGGATTTTAAGCGTGTGCCTCCAAGCCTGGCTATAATTCTGCGTGACATTTCTCAACCACTGTTTTATAATCCTCAGGGAACATCCTTGCTGGTGTCGTAATTACTTATCCTGCACTAGTGAACGCACAGCTGCCCCGGGGGACAATGCACAGGTTTCACTCTGAAGTTGTGCAGTGTTATTTCCCTGGCGAAATGGCTCCTACTCTTCAAGACCTGGATCCCTTCTCCTGCTGAATAACCTCTGAAGCAGGCTCTGGACCTGCCCAGGGAGCAGCGCTTTCCCTGTAGAGGAGGCCACAGATGAAGAAACCCCTCCTCCCACTTGCCAGGATGGGGTCTTCCCCACTCCAACCCCCATAGCCTTTCCCTTCCTGCCGCTGAGCTGGAGCTGGCCATCCTTTCCCTCAGCTTTCACTCCTCAGAGCAGAACAGCAGGGTCAGAATTGCTGTGGGATTTACTTATATGGACTTTGGAGAAGGAAGCTCACTTCTTTCCAGCACTAACCATGGGAACGGACAGTCTTCCAAAGTTACTCTTTGGCTGTCTTTCACTGAGCGTCTCTATTTACAATTTCAGTTTAATTTTAGAAGTCTTTAGAAATGGTGATTACATTCTTTATGCTTAGCTTGACAGAGGATAGATAAGCCAATTTATTAATACCACATTATTTCACAGTTAGAATAAACACATTTAAATTGTAATTTTAAGCCAATTTGTGAGTCAACCCAAAGATTTTGTGTGTGTGTGTGTGTGTTGTAGTGTGTGTGTGTGTGTGTGTGTGTGTGTGTGTGTGTGTGTGTTTGGTACTAGCGATTGAATCCAGGAGTGTTCTACCTCTGAAATGCCCCTCTGGTCTTATTTTATTTTTTATTTTGAACCAAGCAAGGTCTAAGTTGATGAGGGTCTCACTAAGTTGCTGAGGCTGGCCTCAAACCTGTGATTCTCTTGTCTCAGACTCCCAAGTACTGGGATTACATGTGTGTGTGCCAACACTCTTGGCTCTACAACCCAAAAATCTTTATGGTCTGTTTCAAATGAATCTCTGATTTGCCAATATCTCCTGAAATGTACAAAAAGTTGGTTAGAGGAATTCAACTTAGAAAGCTCAGTGCATTTTAGCAAGAAAGAAAAGTTATCTATGGGTTTACACTCTCAACTTACTTGATTCTTTTTGATAGATTGAGTCCATGGCTACTTTAAGTGAAAGTAAAATATTAAATACATATAAAGAAACTTCTGACTCAGTGTGCAGAATCCGTGATAAACTCATTAAAATGTAATGAAGTTTACCTACTAAATGTTATATTCCAGTTTATGATGTTCTTTGCAAGAACTGACATATTTCTTATAAGAAATGGAAAATTGGAAGTAATTTAAAATGCCAACTGGTATTTTTTTGGCAAGGATGAGATATCTAATTGAATTTTGGCAATTGGCTTGAGGGACTTCAAAATTTCAAGTTATCTATGAAGTACTTCATTATTAATGTCCTGATACAGCTGGCAATGTTTAGTCTAACAGGATTCAAATAGCTTATTGTAAGAAACATTCATTTGGGGTTATTTTTCTCCCTCAGTAATATCTTGAATCATTGAGACTTATTCCTAAAATAATTTTGCCAAGAGATAAATGTTCTCAGCTGAATACACTATCTGTTCATCATGTCTATGAGGGAATGAAATAACATAGTAATTTCATAACTAACCATGGTCCTGATTTCTCCTACTACATAAATATAAGGGAAAACTGGTTAATAAGATGCCACAACATGTTGTGTTAACTCTGCATAATTGACCTGGGAGGAAAGGATAGTGAGGAAATATCTATTTCTATCTGAACAAGACATTTCAGTAGCCTTGATCCTGCCTCAATGGGGAAAGATAAAAGGGACTGTTAGAAAAACTTTGTATAATTGGGGCAGAATCACAGTATTCCACAGCTTAGAGTCATTGCTCAGAAGAAGGAATGAGCACATCTCTATCTATCTATCTATCGATCTATCTATCTATCTATCTATCTATCTATCTATCTACTAATCATAGTGTCTCATTATAAAGCAAACACTTTTCTGAGTGTTTTGAAATATTAACTCATGAGTCCAGTGTGGTAGCACACACCTGTAATCTCAATACTTGGGCAAATAGACAAGAGGATCCTAGGTTTGAGGGCAACCTCATCAACATAGCAAGACTCTCAGCAACCTAGTGAGACCTGTTTCAAAACAAAAAATAAAATGGGCTTGGGTATATCTCAGAAGTAGAATGCCCCTGGGTTCAATCCTTAGTCACACACACACACACACACACACACACACACACACACACACAAATATATATAGATTAACTCATTTTGGAAGGAGAGACTTTCCCAATGGGAGTAGACACTCTTTTGTACTTATGGCCTAAAAAAGGACTAATCATATCATAATTTTAAAAGAAGATATATTCACAGTGTCATTATGATTCATGAAGGTCAATGAGACATGGGTTTAGACCTGGGTAGAGAGTCCCTTCAACCATTTTTTAAATAATTGGGAGATGCTTTCTGTTAAGAGCATGATCTATTGTCTCCGGCAGTTATTGTGAACTGCTGATCAGGAATAACTAAGACAGTCAATGAAACCTACATTTTGCTACTTGGCTTTACTGATGTTACAGGTATGATGAAATTTGTTGGTTATTTTGGGAAGCCCCTTCGTTGTTCAGCAGAAGCCAGCAAATGTCCATCTTTCAATGGGTCCCAATTCCAAAGGTGTCCTAAAGTTAAGATTATAATCAGTGATGACTTTATTGTTCTTGGCTTCTTATTTTTCTCTCTCCAGTCCCCTAATATGGGTTTTCTTTTCTTTCCTAGTGATCTCCCTTCATTTCTGCCTTCTGGAAGGGATGGACCCTCTTAAATATCATGAAACAGAGTGGAAATTATTCTACCTCAATGGCCCTGCGACCATCTCGGAGACTAGGATGATGTCAGTGTCCCTAGCAGTACCTAGGTTATCTTTATGGATAACAATTCTGAAAACTTCCAGGATGAGAAAGAACAGTCTCATTAATAAATGATTTTAATAGTCATCACCAGCAATCCAATTCTTCTATATTCAGGTGAGATTTTTTTAAGTAGTAGTAGAAATCCAAACAATAAAAATAAAATAAGAGGTAAGAATCAGTCTCTTTGGAAAGATACCCAGGAGTGGTATAGCAGGATCATATGGTGGATCCATTCCCAGTTTTCTGAGGAATCTCCACACTGATCTATGTAGCAGCTGCACTAATTTGCAATCCCACCAATGGTGTGTAAAGAGTTCCTATTTCACCACATCCTCACCAGCATTTATTGTTGCTTGACTTCTTCATGATGGCCATTCTGGTTGGGGTTAGATGAAATATTGGTATAGTTTTGATTTGCATCTCCCTGATTGCTAATGATGTTAGACAGTCTTTCATATATTTATTGGAAATTTGTATTTTTTTGTGTGAAGTGTCTATTTAGTTCAATTGCCTATTTCTTGATTGGAGATTAGTTTCTTTTTTAGTGTTAAGTCATTTTTTAGTGTTAAGTAATTTGTTTATTTTAGATATTAGTCCTCTATCAGAGGAAGAGCTGGCAAATACCTTTCTCCATTCTGTATACTCTCTCTTTAGACTATTATAGTAATATGGAATACATGTGTATCCATGTCTATCGCAGCACAAATTATAATAGCCAAATTATGGTACCAACCCAGGTGTCCATCAATAGATGAACAGATCACAAAATTATGGGACATACACACAATGGAATTCTCAGCAATAAAGAAGAACAAAATGATGTCATTTTCAGGAAAATGGATGGACCTAGAAAACATTATAGTAAGTGAGATTATCCAGTTACAGAAAGTGGAGGCTCATATGTTTTCTCTCATATGGGGAAGTGAGGGAGTAATTTTGATATAAGAAGAAATTTACATAATGGAGGAGAAATTCTAGTGGAGCGAGGGAGATGGTTTGGGGGAGGGAAAGGGAGGGGGAGAATTAATGAAGGAAACACTTCCACTGGCTTTTTGTACATATATAAGAATACTAATGCCAGTCTCAATATCTTGTATGGGGAAGGGAGGGAGTGGGAAGGGAGCCGGGGAAAGCCCACCAAGTGCTGTGTGTATGTCACTATCACTGTGAACTACGTTATGATGCGAGACTATAATGCACCAATAAAAGTATTAAATAAATACATAAATAAAAGAGGTAGGAATTATAATGAAAAGAATAGCTCCCCCCAAAAAGTTCACCTTATGTACCCAAGACTACAAATGAATGTCTAGAACTTCCTGTGACTATGGAAATGTTTTATTGTTCTTAATTTCCAATACTATAGCCATTATACAGTGGCTATTAGACATTTGATATATGGTTAGCGATATCAAAGAACTGAGTTTTTAATTTTATTTATTTTTCACTAATTTAAATGTAACTATAAAAAGTTACATGTGCCTACTAGCTACTGTATTAGACAGGGCAGTTCTACCAATTCCTTTTCTCAAATTTTAAACTAATTTTCACAATTAGTTTTGCATGATAAAATTTGACACAGAGGAAAATAACTTATATATTTTATATAATTTATTATGACTATATCTTAAATGTCACATGTGAATTGTAAGAATTCGAGGCAGTGGTAAAATATATGCATTTCCAAAAGTACATTCGATTCTATGCTTTAGCATTTTAAGTACTTTTCCCACTGACACTGTATTTTTAATTAAAAAATGGCCAGGCATGTGATACATTCCTATAATGCCAGTACTTAGGGCTGGGGTTGTAGCTTGGTGATAGCATTTCCCTAGGTTCAATCCCAACACCAAACCAAATAAGCAAAAAAAAGGACTTCAGCTACAAAGATAATAATATACAATGGCAGCATACTAAAATACTTTTAACCTGAAATTTTCCTTATTTACTGAGATCTTATTTTCAAAAATAGTTTTGTTCAGATATAACTTACATTCTAAAAAGTTTATCCATTTAGTGTACAATTCAATATTTTAATAAGTTTACAGTGCTGTGTGACTATCATCACAATCTAATTTTAGAACATTTTCATCATCCACAGAAAGAAACCTTATGCCCATTTGTAGATACTCTCCATTTCCCCTGTAGTTTGCTTTCTGCCTATTCTAGACATTTCTTATGAAGGTGATAAGACAAGATGACATAGAGTATTTTATGGCTTCTATTAAGAGGCTAAATTGTTTACACCAAAGATCTATTTCTGTACCTGAAGAAAATAAGTCAACAGAGTGAAAAAATAAATTTTACTCAAAAAATGTCAAAAATTCCTAGAGAATAGAAGAAAAATCTAATAAATGTTAAGAGAAGTGTAGGAATTAATGTTTACCAAAGCAGTAACTAGAAATGCAGTCCTTGAAGTATTTATGCTGTCTTCTACCTAAAGACGTGACAGCTAACAAGTACAGAGTACAGCTACAGTTACATAAAGAATTGCCCTGGCTGGGTGGTGGTGCACAACTTTAATCCCAGTATTTGAGAGGCAGAGACAGGAGGACTGCAATTTCAAGGTCAGCCTCAGCAACTTAGCAAAGCTCTCAGCAACTTAGTGAGACTCTATTTCAAAATAAAAAAATAAAATAAAATAAAATAGGGCTGGGGGTGTAGTCTGAAGTAGAATGTCTCTGGGTTCAATCCCCAGTACCAGGAGAAAAAAAAAAATTACCCAGGAAAACCTTTAATCTACTGAAGCAGGGTTTTGTTCTCTCTCAGGGTTTTTATGCAGTTGGCCCTCATTATCAATCAGGTGCTGCTTGCTCTGCTTGTGTGGGGTTAGGGGGTGTCAGATAATTTGTTTGGCCGGCCTTCCTTCCTTCCTTCCTTCCTTCCTTCCTTCCTTCCTTCCTTCCTTCCTTCCTTCCTTCCTTCTCCCCTTTCTCCCTTCCTTCTTTCCTTTCCTTCCTTCCATGTGTGATACTGGGGATTAGACCCAGGAGCATTCTGAGATACAACCCCAGCCCTATTTTAGTTTTTATTTTAAAACAGGATCTTGCTAAGTTCATGAAGTCTTCACTAAATTGCTGAGGCTGGCCTCAAACCTGTGATCCTCCTGTCTCAACCTCCCAAGTACTAGGATTTCAGGTGTGTATCACCACATCTGGCTTATTTGGAGCACTTAATGGTCAGTTAAGGAAGTATTCCTTTTCTCTTTCCTCAAGGTTAACTATTTTAGAAGGAATCAGGGCAGATCTGTTTCTGTCCCAATATCTTACAATGTTTTAAGCGCATAACTTCCTTTAGCTTTTTCCTACTTTATCCTTGGCCCCTCTTCCTTGTTTTCTACCTGGCATTCAGATATGTGCACAAGAAGGAGAGCTAGCTGGTGGAAGCATGCCTTCTACCGACATTGTGGCCTTAATTTCTTTGCTGCCCCAAGGAATAAGGCCATATTACTGGCTCCACCTTGCCTATCCTGTCTGGCTCTTTCTTCCTTTAAAAGGACTCCTGTCCAGAAGCCACCTCAGCCCCTCATGCACATTGGCTTCCAGCAGGTCAGACTCCCTGTTTATCACCCATGTCCAGATATTCTGCAATAGCACATCTATGTTATATAAACCGAAGCTAAGAAGTCGTTATATTTCTATTGCACCCTGAGACCTCTCAGAGAACAGGGATAGAAACTTGTAAGTGGAGCCTTCTGTTGGGGAGACCAAGTACACCCACCTTTCACCGCCCCAGATTCTGGATATTAAAGAATTGTGATGCTCTATTGTCATATTTTCCCTCACCACTCTATGGTAGTTCCCATTTCTCCAGGAACAAAAACTCCTCATGTGTATCATATCCAATAAGTCTATTTCTTACCCTATTTATACTTGAGCTAGACATAGTCAAATGCTTGTCTAGAAAGTTTATCTTGAAAAGGGCCTTATGTCAGCGGCAGCAAAATAACTAGTTGGAAAAAGAAGCACTTGGCTAAACATTACAAGTAGAACATTCAGCCCATTATGAGCTGTTTGTTGCCATGTGAACTCAAAAGAAAGACGGGCTAACTGGTTTCAACTTACAAAAATTACTGAATTATGTCATATGAGTCATTTGTGTGCTCAGTGCTACTGACTGTGTTATACAACACTGCAGGAATTGAGTAAAACATTGCTAATTCATGTCACTGACACCATGAAGAAAAGACTAATGAGTTTGGAATCCCTTGAAAAGATTTTTAAGTATTTTTAAAGGTGTCAATGTAAATCCAGCCTTATGGCAGGGAAAAATCCACTTCCAATGTTTATGGATGTAACAGAATTTATTTCTGACCTGGGATTTATTTGGACCTATGGAACATCAAATGTTAGATTTTATCTTTAATACTTCATTTTTTTGCCTTAATGCTGTTGTATGGATGGATATGAGCACCATACAAAAGAGTATTCTCTGAGGCTAGGACAGCATGAAGAGTGGTAGGCTGTTCTGCTCTGTGCCTCCATGGAGAATAAGCAGTCTTATTTCAGGACAGATTCAATCATTTCTCTTGTTTCAGAAACTTAACACTTCCCTAATTAATGTGTTATGAGTATGACCTACTTCCTTCCTCCAAGGTGTAGAATTCACAGAGATGTTCTGATATATGCTGAAGGCGACATCAGCCTATGTTCCAAGTTCTTTTGTTCAATTAGTCATTTATTCTACAAACACGTTCTGAGTGAGAGTGATCACGTATAGTCCAACATTGAGGGAGACAGAGGCAAAGTGTTTCCAGACCTTGACCACAAATGTGATTTGAGGGGGGGGGGGCTTAATCGTATGTTAGAGAAGCCCCATACTCTTATAGTGACCCTGCCTAAAGTTCTGTTATCATCTGTGGATTCTGATGTTGGATGGAGCCATGTTTTTTTCACCTGTAAAGATTCTCATTTCTCTGTGGCTCTGGGTGGATTCCAGCACCTCTTGATCTGGGTTTACAAGTTCAGGAGGCCACACAAATACCCTTACAGGCACTGATAATGAATCAGAATGTTCTTCTTGTTCTGCAGGAAGTTATGGTCTGGTGGTAGAAACTTCCAGGTGAACAATTACAAGACAGCTTTATATATACATAATAGAAGAAGTATGGATTCTGAAGGCAGCCAAGTAAGAGGTACAGCTACTTCAGTTTTGGGGAAATAAAGTGCATAATCTAATCGGTGACACTTTTGTTAGGTATTCAAGGACAAGTGAGAAATTTCCAGGTAGAAAAGATCAGAAAGAGAACATAGTTTCTGAGATAAAGCAATGGAAGAAAGGAATACACATAGGAAGCAAAAAATAAATAAAATAAAATAAATAAATAAATAAAAAACTTTATTTCCTTTTCCTTCATTGCCTCGGCTGGATTTTGAACTGTAAGAGTTCTCTTTGTCTCTTTGGGTTCTTATTTTCTTTTATTCTGCTCCTGCAAGTTGATGTATGTGTGGTGCCAAATAGAGTTTGTGCTCAAAACTTCCTAATCCATTAATCTTCAGGTGTTTTTCAGATTTTCCATTTGAGTGACTCCCATAGACCCACTGACCTCTCAAAAGGTTGGTAAGCCAAAGAGAAAGAGAAAACAGATTCCATGAATGCTGAGTATTTATAGTCAGGTGAGCTCACTTAGAGTAATTACCCAGGGAAATTAGGGAGAAAGTATGGACTAAATGCCCATCACTTACTAGTTTAGAACACACCCGACTGTAATCTGTGGATAATGGATAGAGATGACTTTTTAAAGTAAAACCTCTTGCCCTCCTGATGCACAGCTCTGACATCAGGGCCTCTTGTGTGCTGAATCACTGGAATTGTGGCTCAATGCCTGAAACTCAATTTCTACTGTTCCCGGCCCTCTAAAGTGTGTTCTCTCCAAGTCTCGGCTTGTTCTGGCAGAGCTGTGCCTTATTGAATTTTGCTTGATTTGCTCTTTCTTTTGGGTCTGATTTAAGTTTCTTACTCTTTTTAGCACCCATTTGTTTCTGCTTCAGGGGATGAGCTTGCTCAGTTAGTTCAGTTTGATTTTCCCTGTGGTTTTTCTCCCCAGTATTCTTCCTTGTTGCAAAGTCCTTGCAGATAGAAATGTAGCCTCTGAGCAGATACTAATGACAGCTCTTGTCAACTGACAAAATAGTAGCTAACAATTATATAGCTTGTCCCATTTGCCAGACACTGTTCTAAATGCTTTCCATGAGTTAACACAGTCATCTTTGCAAAGACAAAGGAAGCAAGCATTAGGATTAGGCCCAATTTGTAGATGAAGAAATGGAGGCATATAGCTGGGCCTGGTGGTGCACACCCATAATCCCAGTACTTGGGAGGCTGAGATAGGAGGATCACAGGTTCAAGACTAGCCTCAGCAACTTAGTGAGACTCTCAGAAACCTAGTGAGGCCTTGTTTCAAAACAAAATATTTTAAAAAAAAAAAGCTGGGGGCATACCTCGAAGGTAGATTGCCTATGGTTTCCAATTCCCAGTGCCACAAGAAAGGAAGAAATGAAGGAAGGAAGGAAGGAAGGAAGGAAGGAAGGAAGGAAGGAAGGAAGGAAGGAAGGAAGGAAGGAAGGAAAAATATCAACATAAATCAATCACCTTTCATCCAATTTCCTATTTTAATGTTTACATAGGAAACCTCTTATGACAGTATTTTCAGCTGTTTTTATATCAAGAGTTTTACATTCACACTTCAAAATTTTCTATTATAAAGTATTCTTAACATGTAAAAATTAAGAGACAGTATATGTGGAAAACCCTTAATGGCAATACAAAGATTTTTAGAACATTATAGAATTGAAAAAGATTCTGTTGATCCTATGTAACCTATGCTTTTGAAAAACCAGATAGGAGAAGCAGAATTTCACTTGTGGACTTGCTTTTCCATCAACACTGTGGATGTATTATCAACCATCTTCGAGAATAAAGCACTTTTGATACAGCCAAAAAAAGAAAGAAACAAAGAGACAGGGAGGGAGGCAGGAAAGAAGGAGGAAGGATAGAAAGAAGAAGAAATGGAGCCACAGAGAGAATAAAAATCTTGCCAAAGCTTGGACTCAGTAGGTGGCAGAGCTCTGATCCCACCCCAGTTGTCTTGTGCTTCTAAACACTATACTCTAAATCTTGTCTTTAAAACCTAAGGGCTGTAGGTGAATTAGCATCCTTATTGCTCACAAACTCCATAGCTCATGGGCACTGTACTACTCTTAATTTGCTTACAAAGAAAGCCAAAGTTCATAGAGTTTATAAAACCAGCACGAAGAAACACACCTGGCAATGGGTTGAAATGTGCTTCAGTTGCTTGCGCCTCTAGCCTCAATGTCCTTGACCCTTGAGCACCATTTCTCTTCGCCAAGATGTGATCCAGAACTCAGTTCTCAACCCCTGTTTCTTCTGTGAGAGATTTTACCTTGGCTCATGGCTTTGAACAATAGCCATGCTTTGAAGACTTCCAGCTTTGACTTTCTCCTGAGTTTCAGACTCCTGTATTCTGGGAGCAAGCCCATGTTCTCTTAAAAGACCCAACTGGTAAATACTAGGGGTTGAACCCAGGGTCATTCTATCTCTGAGCTACACCTCCAGCCTTTTTTTATTTTTGAAACAGATTCTTGCTAAATTGCTGAGGCTGGCCTTGAACCTGCACTCCTCTTGTCTCAGCCTCCCAACTACTGGGATTACCTGTGTACACCACTGTGCCTGGCTCAAGCCAGTACATTATCTGAAGTTTTGCAGGCCATGGGGTTCATGTCTCCATTGGCATGAACAACTTGAAGGCAGGAACAGGGTCTTGTTCATTCTGGCATCCTGGCGCTTAGAACCACACCTGGCAGATGTCCTCTCAGAATTACTTGTTAGATGAGTTCATGGTTACACATGAAACATTTTCCTTGAAATGATGAGATATAAAATCTTGCTTGTAGAAACCTTTTCCTAAGCTAGGCCTGATGACGCACATCTGTAGTTGCAGTACCTGGGAGACTGAAACAGGAGGGTCACAGGTTCCAGGACAGCCTCAGCCTCAGTAACGTAACAAGATTCTCAGCAACCTAGTGAGACCCTGTTTCAAAACAAAATAAATAAATAAATAAATAAATAAATAAATAAATAAATAAGTTTTAAAAAAGGGCTAGGGGTGTGGTTCAGAGGTAGAATGCCTCAGGGTTCAATCCCTGGTAACACACACACACACACACACACACACAGAAAGAAAACTTTCCCCAAATTATTTCCTAATAAAAATTCACTGCTTAGTGCAAGGGTTGAGGATTTTCTCAAAATCTTGATATCTTTTACAGAAAAGGGTTCTCTCTCTTTATTCATAAATATAGTAGTTTGAAAATTAAGAAAATCTAAAAATATATGTGGTCATCTTTACTGTTTGTTAAATTCAATGCTCATGGTTAATTAGTAGAGTATTTGGAGCCAGATAGAACTGCCCTAAAATAGTAGCACTGCCCTTTAGTAGTTTTATGACATCATGCAAATCCTTTAAGCTTTCTCAGCCTCAGTTTCCTCCTTTGTAAATATACATCATATTATAAATCATACAAGAGACCATAATATGGAACATGGTGAAGACTAACTAACATGTTCAAGAAAATGTAGTGTCGCAACCATTAGTTGTTCAGTTAATGGTAGCTGTTGCTGTCCTGTTGAACGTCATTTTCCATTCTGTCGGTATAAGAAATCATAGATGCAACGTCAGGACAGTGGCACTAGCATGAAGTTACAGTTCAAGTGGCAGCTTCGAATAGAATATCACACAACGAGCCAGTCAGTGCTGTCTCATGTCACAGACAAGTTTCTAGAACTCTCTTGGACTTCAGTTTAGATCATCAGTCAGAGGCAATTACTGAGTCCACTTTTATGCTGGGCATGGGGGTGATGAGGAGGGACCCCCTCCTTTGAGAATCATATCATCTAGATAGCAGGATACTATACCCCAAAGGGTAGAGAACCCTGTGAATTTTACTTGAATGGATAAGTTTTAAAAATGTGACAGCATTTTAGAGGAGAACAATAACTCATCTCACGCTGGGATCTTTACAGGCTCCCTTTCTTCTATTAAAATCTCCATCCTAGAAAACTAGTCACTGTTTTCTTACTTTGAAAAGAAAAGGATGTCAGATGGTGCCGAGGAACATATTGTTCCTCTGTGTTCGAAGTGCCAAACACAGAGCCTGGCATATACTATATGTTCAATAAGAGCGACTAAATGAATAAACAAATGAACAAATAATACTCATCACAGGACGTGAAGGGGATGCAGGTTTGCAGTAATATTGATGAGCTCTCACCTTTCCTTTATATACACATCTAACTTTGTTATCCATGACTAATTCATTGAGAATAAGAAAAGAAATCACATTAGGATATCTTTTTTTTTCCTTTATGATACTGGGGGTTAAACCCAGGGATACTTTACCACTGAGATACATGCCCAGCCCATTTTATTTTCTTGTTTTGAGACAGGGTCTCTGTAAATTGCGAGACTGACCTTGAATTTGCCATTCTCTTTTCTCAGCCTCCCGAGTAGCTGAGATTATGGGAGTGTACCACTCTAACTAGCTAGCAACACTTTTATCACATAATAAAAATCTAAGAAGATATGGAAAAAACTTTAAGTATATGACCTTGCCAAAGCTAAGAAGGTGCATAACAGTCACTGGAATAAATACCTTGCTAGAACCATTGCTTATTACTTGATTCTTGCTTGGTCTAAAATTTTATTTGGAAGCAACATGATTTCCTTTAGGCCTTATTTCTAAAATTTAATTCCATATAACTTCATACTGCTCAAATTTTAATGTGCAAAAGAATCACCCGGCAGTCTTGTTGAAAGTTGAAGTCTGATTTTGGCGGTCTAGTGTGGGGCCTAAAATGGTGCATTTCTCATAAGCTCCCAAGATGACATGTGCCTTGTTGGTTCATGGACCACACTGAGAACATCGAGGGCTTGGTCTTCATCCCACTAATCATAGGCTATTCTCTTGACAAAATTCACTGCTGGTTATTTGGTCATCCTTATGCTCATCTCCACTAATTTCAGAACCAACTCAGACTGACATTCTGAATATGTTCCAATAAGTGAGTTTCTCATGAAGCCTGTAAGTCTATATAACCCTTTGTTTTCGTCTAGGAAGTACTACAGAAATAATGCCACCGTTAGTGCTTTCTGCATTTGAGAAAGGCTTTGTGCCCTTCCAAATGATATTACATGGTCACAGAATCTGGCCACATCAAAATTATAGTTAATCATTTCATATCATAATCCTCATGGGAATAGTAAGGGATTGCTTGAAAAACAGAGCCTCAGAATTCTTATCAGACTCCACACAATCAACTTAGCCACAAAGAGGTCAAGTAAATCCTGTGATGTATTTGTACAGCTTTAAGAATAAGTGTTATATAAAAAAAATGAATGAGATCTATAAAGGAGGTGGCTGTTAAGTCAGTTCTGAATCTATGTGCTTTATAATGCAATTTTTCTCAGAATTTTTCTTTAAATAATTCTCTATAAGCTAGACAATCTCATTATTAAATTTTCAATAGGTCTTCTAATATTTAAAACTTTTTTTTAAAGTGTTAGCAATTGACAAAAATCCACTTACATTTTTAATAAAAAATGCTCTACGTTGAATTTTTTTTTCTGTTTTATTCCAACATTTTACTTGGTGTTATCCTTACCATTGTAGATGTACTGTCATTATTTTGAACATTTTGTCATTTGACAATGCATTGTTATTTTTTAGGAAATAATTCTAATGCACAATACCAAGCATGTTCTAGTCCTTGAAATAACTCAAAACATGAAACATTGAAATAAAAAGCTGTTTAACTATTACCTAAAGAGAAATAGAAAATTTTCAAGAAAGCACACATCAAGATGCTTTGGTGAGGATAAACATGGACTTTTGTATGTTCGATAGATTATTTCGTATTATAATCATACTAGTTTCATCCCACAGAAGGATTTTTAACAGAAAATTTGATGTTGAATTTAACCTGAAAGACAATTAGATCCATGCTCAGGAAACAACCCAAAACTTCGAGTTCTTTCAAACTGTAAAGATCTCAGGTCACTAAGATCAAGAAAAAGACCCAATATAGTATAAATATCACCAGGTCAAACATTGGACTATTGTTTTAAGATGTTGGAAAGGAAAAAGAAAACAAAATAATTCTCGATAAAATTTGCACCAGACTGGCTAGTATAGGTTATAAGCAGAGGATATTTCTTCCCCTTCCCTCTCTCTCTGCAAAAAAAGTGGTATAGTATAACAGACCATGTTTAATGTGTATTTGAGTGGCTCTCCAGGGCAACACTCCTGACAAAAGCTCAGTATTTACTCCAGCTGCTTTGTTCTGATGGCTCTTGCAAATATTACATGTCTCCTGATTGATGAAGAAAGAGAGGGCATGGAGATCCTCACCCCAACTCTTAAGTGTTTTTTACCTAGAAGTTACAAAATTGTTTCTGTCCACACTTCAGTTGAAGCAAAGCATATGGTCACATCTGCATTCAAAAGAGCACTTAAGTACAATACTGTGTTGTGCCAGGAAATAATGTCTACCACCCAGTTCTATGTGTTCATACATCTCCTGATGAATTCCTTCCCTTCTACTTGTGGCTTTGCAGAGGAGACCTTTTGAACATCTCCCGAGGTCACTGTTTCAGCCTAAGGCATAGCTATCTCCCTCTGTACCGCCTTTTTACCTTTGTCTTGCACACAGTCACAGAATAGCTTTCTCTAAGCCAAAGAGTTTCCTAACCAACCTCCTCTGCTCCAAATCATCCATCATGTCCCTACCTGCCCCTCTTCTAATCACCTTGAAGGGTAAGATTGTGCTTAGGACCCAGTGAGAAGCAGACATCTGAAACTAACCCCAGCAGCCGCCATAGCTTCTAAACACTGAGAAAGCAACTGAGAAGTGTCCAGGAACAAACTTAGTATATCCATGACTCGAGAGGACATAACAGTTTGAATATAGAATGTCTTCTGGAAGAACTCAGATAGTATTGCAAAATTGTTGAGAGGTGAAGGGATTGAATTATGATGGTTCTAATCTCATCAGTGGATAAAGCTCTTAGTGGATTAATGAACTTATTGATGGTGAGGTAGAAAGGTAGAATGTGACTGGAGGAGGTCAGTCACTGGGGCTGTAGCCTTGGAGACTACGCATGTGTCCATGGACCCCTCTCACTTCCCACTCTCTGCTTCCAGCCTCCATGATGTGAGAGCAGAATCCCTTATTTCACACTCCCCCCCCCCCCCATTCTGTGCTTTCCATCACTATATCCTGAGCTCCGCAGACTTTACCCAGCCTAACATGAACTGCAATTTCTGAAACCTCCAGAACTGTGAGCAAATAAATCTTTCTAAGTTGTGGTCATCAGGTATTTTGGGTCATGGCAGTGAGATACTGACTGAAACAGACAGAATGTAGTATTCACTCAGACAAGCAATTGATGTTAAAAATGCCCAGCCAAGAGAGATATAGGTCTCATTTTAGTTACACAGATCATGAGAGTGAGAATTTGGGAGCATCAACTATGCATAGATTTATGCTAGAAATACTAGCATGGATTAGATTCTGGTTGCTGGGCAATGTCAAAGGATATGCATCTTTGTTAAGGCACTGAGGTATGACAGGTTATAAAAGCAAGAACTCATGTTAGAGAAGACTGCTGGACTCAGAGACACACTTTTATCCACAAGACAGTGTTTTTTAAGTATTTTCCAGTTGTTTTGTATGAAACATTGAGAACCCCAATACATGTTAGATGACATTAGAGATATGCTGATGGGAGATATCATGGTCTCCACCCCTTCTCCCACAGTAGCAATCCCCAAAGTAATCTCTCATCATCACTGTGGTTCTACTGAGTTAGCATACAACATTCTAGTTTAAAAGAACATGTAGATGCACTGGTGCCAAAGCAATGGACATCCAAAAATGAATTTCAGCACGTGGAACTGGATGTCCTTTGAGGCCAAACAGTTGGGTGGATATCACATTTGGTAAGAAATGCTTTCTAAGAGTGATGACTGAGAAAGATCTCCTGTCTGATGAGTTATTTCATTCAGTCATGGAACAAGATTCTAAAGTGGGTTTCAACAGAAGTACTCTATTAAAGCAATGGGATAGATTGTTCATCTGTGTTATTGACAATATATTTATGTTAATTCTTTAAGTCTTAGGGGAACTGGAAGGTACTAGATCTTCACTTCGATCACAGCTATCTTTTGTTGTTTGTTTTGTAGCCAGGACACTATAAATGATCTTCACATTTTGGAAGGGTTGAATTCATAAAAAGGAAAAAAAGAAAAGTATCAGCCAAACTACTTCTTTGCCAAACTAAAAAGTAAACAAAAAAATCCAGATGAAGCAGTGTAGTGCTTAAATGAGAGAGAAATTCCTCAGAGTTTAAATAAAGCATAAAATGGATATTTCCACTAAGGCTATCTTAGCTGAAACAGCTATTTTTTAAAAAACACACAAAACAAAATTAATGTCATTCTGGCTTAATTTAGTTTTGTTTTATCAAGTCAGCAAAGTTAATTCTATGTCAATAAAAAAAGAAACTCAAGCTGTGCAAATCATTTTACACTCCATGCGAATTTCTGGAGGAAATATTGAAAACATATTTAAATTGCACAACAAGTACAGTGAGTACATTTAATTTTACATTAAAAATGCGTCATTTGTGTATCTTAGAGAATAAAACAGATCCAAGCAAAATAAACTGTTCTGTAATTCCCTCTTTGGGGCACAGTGGGTTACCAATTGAAGAAATCCCCTCCCAGGCCAAAACAAACACTTCCCAACGTATTGTTCTTCAAATCAATATTTGACTCAGCAAGGCTGAGAATTATGACTACCTGGTTTCTCTCTAGCAGTGTAAAATTAAGGTCCACACTGTTTTACGAATGAAGATTTGATTCCTGGTGGTGCAATAGCTTAGAAGTTACTGTGCACAACTCCAGATGTTAGTTTTGACCTCACGAGCAATGGTCTATGGTCTTGGAGTTGAAGGCAGCTTTCCCTGAGAGCTTCTCCCTATGGGTAAATAATAACCATTTAGAGAAACCCTGCAAAAGAAACAAATAAGCAAATTACATGCTCTGTATACAGCAAAATCTCACCTCTGTAATAGGCTCCAAAATGAAGAAGAATCAATAAAAATTCATACACCAAATGCTTTATGAAATGAAAGCCTGCCATTTGCTTTACAGATTTTTAATTGACAGGTTTATTCGGGAGTGTGTAGTTGAGAAGTTGGAACAGCATGAGATTTGAGGCATGTTCAATCTATCTACGGTAGCGCAATTTTCTTTCTTGTGAGAAGGGAAAAAATTGACCCAAGTCTTTCCAAGAAGGGGCAACTTCAATATTGTCTCTGAAATGAAAAATAGAACTGGTCCTGAAATATTAATTCTGTCATCAGGATGAGACTGGAAAATTGGTAGAGAAATTTGTGTGTGTTTGAGTGTGTGTGTGTTTGGGGGGCATTTTCCTTAGTGATGGAGTCATGGTAAAGAATTTGTAAATATGGTTGCTAATTCAGACAGATATTACCTGAAGAAAGGAAGGAAGGAAGGCACTAAAATGGTATTTTCCTGTGGTATTCACCCCTACAGATACAGAGATATAGTTCAAAGTTTTGGAATATTTTAAAGTAATTTCCTCCAAAGCATATGATTTATTTACTTCAAATGAGGATTTAGTGATAAATTTTTGACATTATTATTTGCATTTTGAGTTTGCTATTCATTCACTCATTGCATTCATTAGACATTTATTAAGGCTTTTCTGTATTTAACATATGATACCTGAAGCAGACCATTTTTAGTATCCCCCCTCCCCAAATTTCAACATAATTTTCAGTAATAAAAATAGAAAATTTACATATATAAATAAAAATTATGGCACTTACCTAAAAAAATATTTCACTGTATGGTTCACATTCTGTTTCAAGTTTAAAATATCAACATAAATAAAAACTCCAAGTCATCAAATGCAATGACAAATAAATTAACCTGAGTTTCATTTCTTTGTACTTTAAGTCACTTCAAAATTGTTAATTTCAAAGCTAATGCTTGACCATGTGATGTAGAAGGTTTCCTAAGAGATAATAATTAACATGTGCTAGCTAGGTGTGGTGGCACACACCTGTAATCTAAGTATTTGGGAAGCCAAGACAGGAGGATTGCAGGTTTGAGGACAGCCTCAGCAAGTAGCGAGTCTCTCAGTAACCCAGGAAGACACTGTTTAAAAACAAAAAAACAAAACTAGGCTGGGGTGTAGCTCAGAGGTAGGATGCTCCTGGATTAAATCCCCAGTACCATCCACATACAAAAAGTGATAATTTGAAGAATTATCATATGTGTATTTACATATTATGTGAAACATAATTACATGGATAGATGTATAATCACTATCGAGATATATTATGATAGTAACTGTAGCAATTTGGTTTTTAGAACTTACACAAAGGAAAGGTTTTGAGAGCATTAGAATTTTGCTGATATTGTTTAAAACCGCTGGAGTGTGATGGTAAAAAATAGACCATTTCCACCTTTTTTTTATTGTGGCAAAATGTATGCAACCTAGTGGGGCATGGTGGTACACTCTTGTAGTCCTAGTGCTTGGGAGGCTGAGACAAGAGAATCACAGGTTTGCAGTCAGCCTCAACAAGTTAGTGAGACCCTGTTTCAAAATGAAAATAAAATAGAGTTGGGGTGTAGCTTAGAAGTACAAGGTCCCAGGGTTCAAGCCTCAGTACCATCATACATATACAATAATTTACCACCTTCTTATTTATTTATGTTTACACTTTTATTGGTGTGTTGTAGTTCACAGTCATAGTGACATAGATACCCATAGTACTTGGTGAGTTTCCCCTGGGCTCCCTCCCCATCTCCCTCTTCCCCATATATGATATGAGATTGGCATTGGAAGTCTCACATAAGTATATAATGTCAATGGAAGTGATTCTTCCATTAATTCTCCCTTCCCCTCCCCACTCTCCCCTATACCATCTTCCTCGATCCACTGGAGTTTCTACTCCATTATCTAAAGTCCCTCTGACTCCCTAACTTCCACACATGAGAGAAAACATATGACCCTTCACTTTCTGTGACTGGCTAATCTCAATTAATAGAATGTTGTCCAGCTCCATCCATTTTGCTGAAAATGATATCATTTTGTTCTTTATTGCTGAACAGAATTATGTTGTATTAAATATACCATACTTTTGTATTCCATTCATTTATTGATGGACACTTAGGTTGGTTCTATAATTTGGCTATTATGAATTGTGCTGATATAAAAAATGAGTATGCATATATTACTAAAATAATCTGATTTCAGTCCCCTTGGAAAGATACCCAGGAGTAGTATAGCTGGATCATATGATGGTTTCATTCCTAGTTTTTTGAGGAATCTCTACACTGATATCCATAGCAGCTATACTAATTTGCAATCCCACCAACAGTGTAGAAGAGTGACTAATTCTCTACATCCATGCCAGAATTTATTGTTGTTTGACTTCTTGATGATTGGCATTCTAATTGAGGTTAGATGGAATCTCAGTGTAGTTTTGGTTTGCATCTCCCTAATTCTTAATGATATTGAACATTTTTTCATGTATTTATTGGGCATTTATATTTCTTCTTTTGTGAAATGTCTACTTAGTTCAAGTGCCCATTTCTTGATTGGGTTATTTGTTGTTTTTTTTTTTTTTTTAGTGTTAAGTCTTTTAAGTACTTCTATTCTAGGTATTAGTCCTCCATCAGAGGAATAGCTGGCAAAGATCTTCTCTCATTATTTAGACTCTTGATTGTGTCCTTTGATGAACAGAAAGGTTTTAATTTAATACCATCCCATTTACTTATTCTTGCTTTAATTTTCTGAGCTTTGGGCATCTTATTGAAGAAGTTTCTGCCTGTGTCTGTATCTTGGAGTATTGGACCTCTGCCTCCTCTAGTAATTTCAAAGACTCTGCTCTAATTTCCAGGTCTTTCATCATCTTGGGTTGACAATTGTGGAGGATGTGAGGTAGGGATTTAATCTTTAATCCCATTTTTCTACAAATGGATAAACAGTTTCCCCAACACTATTTGTTGAAAAGGCTGTCTTTTCTCCAATGTATGTTTTTAAGCACCTTTGTTGAAGATCAATCAGCTCTAAGTGTGTGAATTTTTTTCTGTATTTTCTATTCTAATGCATTGGTTTATGTGTCTATTTTTCTGTTGTTTTTTTATTCATAATCATTTTTAAATGTATAGTTTGGTGGCATTGAAGTATATTCACATTGTTGTGCGAACAGCAACAATACCATCTCCAGAACCTTTTCATCACTCCAAACTCAGACTCTGTATTCATTAAACAAGAACTTTCCATTTCCCCTTGTCTCTAGCCACTAATAACCACCATTCTACTTTCTATCTCAGTGTTTGGCTACTCTAGGTCCCCGATATAAGTAGAATAATACAATATTTGCTCTCTTGTGTCTTGCTGAATTCATCTAGCACAATGTCCTCAAATTTCAACCATATTTTACATGAATGTACAAGAATTTCATTTCTTTTTCAGGCTTAATGATATAGAGCACATTTTGTTTATCTATCCTTCTATCAGTAGGTATCTGGGTTGTTTGCACCTTTTAGCTATTGTGAATGATGCTGCTATGAACATCGGTGTATAAGGATCTATTTTAAATCTCTACAGTGCTCATCCTAATTCTCTTTACCTACCCAGAGCCCACACTTGGTATCCCAAATGTATTAAAGTGCTGTGATATAAGGGAAAAAAGACATCAACCCTATAGTGGGCTGGAGACTCACATTTTTACGCCAAGTCTATGACAGTGTAGTGTGGATGTCACAGCTACCTCTGTTTCTTTATCTCTAGAATAAGACTGTTTGATGAAATAGTATGTACTATCCATACCTGCTTGTGATTCTACTAGTGCAGGTGACAGTAACTAACATCAGTGGAACACAACTCTCTTTATAAAGTGCTTTCTGTTTTAAGCATCTCTCTTTATCTTCACAATAATGCAGTGAGCTAGGTTTTATAGTCATTCCTATCCCAGGAGGACAGTGATCTTTGCCTATTTTGTTTATTAATGTTTCCCAGGGCTCAAAGAACACTGCCTGCCTTATAGAAGGCTCACAGTAAATATTGGTCGAATGAATAAATTTTTCAGATGATACAAATGGAGTTTAGAGAAATTGAATTACTTACCTTGAATCCTTCGACCAGTAAATCATGCCTGTTTTGAAACTTAATCTTCTAATTCCAATTTCTTTCACTTCATTTTTATATACTCAACTGTATCTGTGAGCAAATGTTTGTTAGTTTTGTGCCTTGTTGAGGAATTTCACATTCAATCTCTCCCTAATTTTTACACTCCTCCCCTTAATTATAGAAGTTTTTTCCTCTCTTATAGATGAGCAAATCGAGATTTAAAGAAGCAAAGTGGCTTGTTCAGATAGGTGAGGTGCAGAGCTAAGGCTTAGACTCCAGGCTTCCAGCTCCACAGGGAGGTCTGTAAAGAAATGATCAGAATGAACATTCTTCTCCTTGCACAATATCACGCATTTAAATTTAGCCCCAAGAGAATTGCAGGATAACTTGAACAAGATTATGCCAACACAGAAGAATACACATGATTTAGACTGGAACTGAATGGGTCTCACTGTTCATAAGGGACTTGGGGATGAACTGTTGAGAAAGAAAACAGAGATGCTCCAAAATCCCAGAGTGGATGCAAAAGGATTGGAGAGGTAGACGTCAGGATTGGGGATTTCTGGACTCTTTTGAGCTGGCTTGCCAGTTACTCTTTGGTTCCTGTGTCTGTTACTCAGGTTTATAGGATAAGGCATTTGATTCCATGAATTCACCAAAATGTAATCATTCCCTGGCAAGTTGATTTATACTGAACAAATCATAAGAGAATGACTCACAAATCAGAGCTACCTCGAAATAGGAAATCCACTTCACCTGAGGACTAGTCGGGCCCCGCAGGTGATTGAAGTACTGTCGAGGGGGTCGTAGGGGTTTGGCCAGTATCAATGCTAGAAGTTATTCCATTCAGCTCAGGAGGTAAAATAAAGCATACATGTTTTTCCCACATGTTAAATCTCATTAAAGTTAATTAATAGCCTTTCTGCCTAAAGTAAGCTGATAAATTGCTGTTCTAGACTCTAGAACTATCTAAGGACAGTCATTTAAACATATTTTCTCCCATTGTTGCTATGGGGAAAACACTCATTCCTTATTTCTGTTCACTCTCCTTTTCCATAGGAGTATGGTATTTGCATTGTGATCTATATTTTTCATGTTTCCACATTGAAGTTTGTAGTTGTGAAATCAGTTCTTAGCACTGTATGGGTAGCCAAGAGAACCAGGTCTGAATCAGTTTAGTCAATGACTAGAGAATGAACTTGATTAGGGTACTTATGTGGATAGGTCTAAATTTCCTCATCCTTAAATGCAAGTGTTTGGGGGTAGATATTAACAACGATCTTGTTCTGTTGTAATGGACTATGATATAGCTACAACTTCTCATGGCACATATTTGTTTGCTTATTTATCATAGAGCTGCAGACAGTACCAGGGGTGTTCTACCTCTGAACTATACCCCCAGCCCTATTTTATTTTATTTTTTTAACACAGGATCTCACTAATTTACTGTGTATTGGCCGCCAATCTATGATCCTTCCACCTCAGCATTCCAAGTACTGAGATTACAATTGTGCATCACTGTGCCCAGCTTACATATTTATTTTTATAGTATGTTTCCTATAGTGGATCTCTATTGTTTTCTGACAGCCCAACATCTAGTCAGTTTGTCACTTGCCTTAGATGGAAGAGGAGGAGACCTAGGGGAGTCTCACTGTTGCTTATGCAGATTTTATAAGGGTCCTTTTGTTTTCAGCCCAGTTGCCAATTCCTACTTTTTACTAGTAGTCAACTAATGGGGCCCTTCTAAGGCTTAGACTGGCATCTACTTCCAGCACCCTTAGGTGTTTGTGTTCCAAGCTCTGTTAGGTCAGGTATCTTTCCTACATCCACTTCTAAGTTCTCCCAGACTGGTGGACATCATCCTTCTTTTCTTCTTCTATTCTTGTTTTCATTGTCCTTGCTAGTTATATTTTTTGAAATGTCATTTTAGTGGGGTTTCAGGAAATAATGGAGATAAACACATTTATTCAATTTGTCAAGTTTAACCAGAAAACATCTCTGTAATCTTTGATTAAAGGAATGAAGTGAAAAAGCCTTTGGAAAATTGGTTTGGAATCCATGTGTGAAGAACAGAGAAGAACAGGTCAGAAACCAGAGAAAGGGAATCAGAGAAGGCTGTTTCTGTGAGCATAATGTAAAGGAACAAGAACAGGGATTTCCTGATGAGAACAGCTTGAATCAGAAAGTTATATTTAGAGGAAGAATAGAGTTGAATAACTTTTAAGATGCTGAGTAACCAGGGAAAAAATTAGGGTTGCGGAAGGGAAGAGTTCAAATAAGGTTACAGCCATACAAGGTTTCAGTTCTAATCTCACTAACATGTTTGGGGGTGGAGGAGGTGACAGAAGAGGGGGTCAATGGAGGAACCATGCACCAACTGATTGTATATATATGTTTGCATGGTACCAATAAAAGTATAAAAATAATAAATAAAGAGAGAAATTGAAGTAAACTCCATGATTTAGTGCTGTTGAGTGGTCAGAGCTCAGACTGTGTTGGTATTAAAATGAAGGCAGGCCTATAGGGATGGTTGAAAGTTTTAACTCTGAAAGGAAAAAGTACCAGGACAGGAACTAAAGGCATGAGAATTCAGAGAAAGAATTTACTATAATTGTGTGGTAGGCAAGATGTGATTTTAGCATAAAATCAGTGAGGGGCTGGAAGATTTTGGTGTGTGAGAAGAAGCGTGTACCTGGAGGAGGACTCTTGGTTAGCTCTGCACTTGGGTGTACTTTGGTGTAGTGATGGGTGGTTTGCCTGCAGGATATGTTCTGTATTTGGTACTTATGATGGCCTTAACACAAAAGCTGAATCAGTACTTGGAATGATCCTACTTCTTCATGATTGATCACCTTTGGGTTTGCCATAATGATTTATCCTAATTATCTGCCTCCTGGTACCAACAATTTTTACCTACTGTCAAAATGATCAGAACTGTCTAATTAGGTGCCTATAACTAGATATCTATCATTATCGAGCTTATGTTTCTTGCACATGAGCTGCTTCTTTATTTCCTTCCTCCCTCTCTCCCTCCCTTGTTTCTTTCTTTCTTTCTTCCTTGCTTTCGTGCTGAGATTTGAACCCAGGGACGGTCTACCTCTGAGATACACCCCCAGTAAATTGCTGAGGCTGATCCCAAACCTGTAATCCTCCCGTCTCAGCCTCCCAAATAGGGGGATTACAGGTATGCACCACCATACCCAGCTATGAAATTTTTCTTACTGGTTTTCCTTGATTCTTTATCCAAATTGTTTCCAATGTTATAAGCTCCAAATATTTCCTAAATATCCCACTCCTTACCTTCTGAATAGTTTACTGATTGCTTTTGCAACTCCAATGAGACTTTTATATTTTAGGATCTGTGTGTCTTTGGTCCTTTCTTTTGTGTAGACACTTATATCTCAGGCCCTTGCTTTCTCATTTAACTTAAGAGGTAGAATTTTTTTTTTTCATGGCTATATCTCAGATGTTTCAGTGACAAGGTGTTTGTGGCAGTGCCATTCTTATTTTAGGATTCTTCACACTTTGCAGAATCCTGCTTTGTCAGCTGCTGCTGTGTGGATACTCACAAGAGCACTGAACAGACAGGGTCAGAAAATTGGCATAAAGGATATTAAGGAACAATAATTTCTAAGGGAAATTTCAGGAAACTTGGACATACACAAAGGAATTTACTTACTGTAAGACTTCTTGTAGGGATGAAGAAATATTATCAAACCTAGAGAAAGTTGGGTCGACGTGTACAGTAGCAAAAGGTACTTATAATGCTGATGGCCCCAACAGGCACAGGCACCGTTTGTGATTGAGCGATTTGGAAGAAGGACGGAAACGAAAACACATTTCAGTCAAGAAACGGGGTAGGGATAATAAATAAAACAGAAGAGAGTATATGCTGTGGTTTGAACTGAATATATTATTAATACGGAGAGAAGACAAGGAAGGTGTAGTGAGTCACAGAACAATAGAAATAGTGTGAAACAGGACCACACTATTTCAAATGTTATTACTGTTTTCCTTGGAATTTTTATAAAAGGAATTTGTTTCTGATGTTGGTGAGCAGCTACAGTTGGAGACTCTTGAATTCTAGACTGTTTACATAAGGACTAGAAAAAAGAGGTATAAATATCTAATCTTCTGAGCCTGATAGAGGTAATATTTAGTGTGGTTTGAAAGCAAACCAAGAGATTTCTGGAATGTGTTGTAAATGCATATGGATAAAGAAATTTCAATGTACAGTTAAGTGACAAAACCCTCGGGGGTTCATCATTTTTCAAGTTTTCTGTCAATGAAAAAGTTTTAAATTATTTCTGAGTGGATATGATATTCTTTTAATGGTGCTGTTAAGCAAAAAAAAAATTAATAATAAGGCATATCTCTCCTTTTTATGTTAAAGCTACAGACACATAAAACAGCAGAGTTCTAATGACCATGAGAACCTGAATAACCACCCTGGCTTCATGTATTACAACCTATGATGGTTTTATTTACTTGGTATATCCTAGTCTTCCTAGTCTTGTAAAAAACTTCAAAATTTCATTAAGTTCTATGAAATATTGAAAATAAATTCTCCTTAAAGCCATGTAGATATTGGGGCAGCCATGACGGGATTCACAATCTTTCTGTGTTGCTTTGAAAATTATATTGAATTTTAAAATTGAAAATAAAGAATCGATTCTTTTTCTATATTTCTGATCATGGAAGATGGTAGAGTTTTTTTTTGTTTGTTTATTTTGTTTTTTTTTGTTTTGTTTTGTTTTTAGGACATTTTTCAAATAGAACCTTGGAAGAAATCCGTGTTGGCCAAATTGTTACTAAAGGCCAGTAGATTTTTCTTTTGCCCTCTTAACCTAATTTTTAGAGGGTATGTGTTCTGAAAAGGGTTTTGAAGCCCTTGGTCATTCTTGCAAAGTTAATTTCTATAAAGTACCTTATCAGTTAAGCTAGAGGTACCAAGGAAAATGGGTGGGTAAATATTATTTTTGCCTGATGATAAAATGCTTCTGTTGAATATGTTGAGTTGGGAAAATTATAGGAGAACCAGTGGGCGAGAAACTAGAGACAGAGGAATCAACTAAAAGAGACCAGCTAAGGTCATTTGAAAAGAGGTTGACGGCAGAAGCAGACAGTGCTGATCCTTGGCCGGACACCATTGTGTAAGAGGTACTATTTGCCTGTCCTATTAGTCTGTCACTTAAAACTGTCAGCAGACCTGGGCATGATGGCACATGCCTGTAATCCTAGTACTTGGGAGGCTGGGGCAGGAGGATCACAGGTTTGTAGTGAGACCCCTTGTAACTTAGTGAGACCCTATTAAAAAAAAAAAAAAAAAAAAACTAACAAAAATAATCAAACAGGGCTAGAGGTGCACCTTTTACCAGCACAAGAGGATTTCCAGCCTCTGAAAAATCCAATATTAAATAGAGTCCTCAGCAACCTGGTCTCTACTGTGCCAGCTGTAATGAAGATGTAATTTGCAGAATTTAAGAGAGATCCGTTTTAACACGCTTAAAAAGCTGGCCACGGTTGCTAATGTCTTGAGAAAGAGGGTCACTATTCATGTGGCTTCTCAACTCCTTGACCTTCTTTAACCTTGACAATATCTGTACCACACTTCTCTGACTTAGGGTAAGGAATTGCTTTAGAAAGCTTGAATTTTAGCCAGACATGGTGGTGCACGTTTGTAATCCCAGTACTTGGGAGGCTGAGACTGGAGGATCTGGGTTCCCGGCCAGTCTCAGCTACTTAGTGAGTCTCTCTGCAACCCTATTTCACAATAAATAATAATAAAAAAAATACTGGGAGTGTAGCTCAAAAGTAGAATGCCCCTGGGTTCAATCCCCAGTTCCATAAAAAAAAAAAGCTTGAAATTTTACCTAAGATGAGACATTAGATTGAACATTTATGAAGGACCTTCCGTCCCCTATCTTTGCCGGTTCTCCAGATGGCTTAAAGTGCTTTTCCCTAAATGCAGTCATCTGCAACTGCCTCTCAACCAGGAGCTCTTGGTGCCTTATTTAATAATCCCAACTTGAGTGGTTTCCAGGTGGGAAAGGACCATCCCTTCAATTATCATTATCTTTTCTGAAGCAAGAGTGCCCCAAAGACTTGTGATGAAGTCTTTGTGTTTCTGAAAAAAGACCGAGAGAAATAGAAAAACAACTAAATCTGATATTTGTAATATAATTTTCAGCTTACACAGTCCACTTCCTGTGATTCCACATCCCCATGAAAGAAGACAATTATTATTGACTCTCCTGAACTTGATAAAGGAGCTGAGATCCAGAGACTTGCCTGAATTAGTGAGAAATTAAAGCAAGAACTTAAAGTCCTTTTCTCCTTCTCTTGCCATCCTATAAACCATCTCACCTAAGGTTGCTTTCCTTGGTAGCTTTTTGTGTGACTTTAACTAGGACACCTGCCAACACTACTGATAAGAAAGTGTAATCATTTTGAGAGGGGAGAGGAGAATGGGTCCGGCAGCCAGTGCCCATAATCTCCTATTAGGACTCAGGAGTCATGCAGGGCTGAAAAGGTGAGGGCTGCAATTACACCTCTGCAGGAACTGAAACACTTTCAAGTGTTAATTACCTCTGTGTTCCCCAGTTATTACTCAGCACAACTGAAGCTGCAGAGCATAGGCAATGATGCTGTCACACATTTAAGAGTGTAAGGTCCTGTCTTTGGATGGTGATATAGATAAAATCCCATTGCAACTTGTACATTATTTAGGTTATTAAGAAATTACTTTCTGCATAGTCTAATTTTCTCTTCACCTATTAGCACCAATAGAAAAATATCTACAATCATTTCTTTGGTTCCAACAGGCATGTGGGTTAGGGGAAGGTAGAAGGGGATGGGAAACAGTTGTCTATCTGTCTGTATATTATCCATCTTTCTATCTGTCTATCTGTTTATGTCATGATAAGAAGGTTTTAAACTGTAAGTCCCCTGTTTCTTATGACAGAATGGCTCTTTGGATTATTGCTGCTATAATTTCCAAATACTTCTTTTAGGTATCATGTAAGTAATTGACCTGAATTTTATGTGATTTCATCATCAGAATAGCACTATGAAGTAGGTAGCATCCACATCTTTATTTTATAGCAGAAGAAACTGAGGCTCAGAGAAGTGAAGTCATTTTCCTGGTTTGTGCAGTTAGAGAGCTTGAATTTTAACTTGAGGAATCTGTCATTTGAGTCTACATTTCCATGAATAGCTGAGTAGCTTATCAACAAAATTTGATTTGGAATACAGGAAGAATTCATCCTCTAAAAACACAACTCAACTGAAAATGTACTTGTTCTCATCTGACTTTAATCTTTCTTTCCAGTCCTCTCTTCTCCAGGCAGCTCTGTTGAATGTTAATGAGCCTATATTTTATTCAACCTCAGCCAGTCATTGGGGGGTAATTAATCTGAGTTTTATATACCCAGCCTCTCTTTTAATGAGTAAACTTTGAGCAAAGCATGCTTCCACCACTGGGCATTTGTTTCTACTTGTAGAGGCAAATGAGCAATATATATCTGGTTCCTGTTTTGTTGTCCTTGTTATTAGATTTGGTCATAAAAAGTTACAAGGAAGAAATTGTTAATCAGAGCATAATGATTTGTTTTAGAAACAGATTGTGGGAACCCAGGAACACAAAGACACCTAAACTCATCAATGAAAGACAAACAGATCACGTGATTTTGTACAACTGACATATACATGCTAGTCATTCTATGTCACAATCAGTGGTATTCAAGTAGCCAAGCAGGCCAAGTTTGCTCTCTTGGGAATGACCAACATAAGTGTTAAGTATAAAGAGAGAATCATCTTGCTTTGTCTCTTCCTTTAATTTTTTTTTTTAACCTTCTTAATTTTTACCATGCTTGGGATTTGGAGATATCTTGAATTTTGTCTCATAACATATCTGGTTGTATTTCCTCAAGGTTTTGAACACTTCTGGGAGATTATTAAAATCATTGAGTGATTTAAAGGAGTTAAATGCAGTGGATAAATATCCTGTTCCCCAGCATAAGAACTAAGAGTAACTTGGGGTATATTACTTGGAGGGTTCATTTGGGCTCTGTAGGGAAATAGAACCAATGGAGGACATATATATATATGTACATTCTTTTATTCATTATATAGAGCATTGGCTAATTCAGTTATGGAGGCTGAGAAATCCCACGACCGATCTGCAGTTGATAAGTTGGAGAAGCAGGAGAACCATGTTGCAGGTCTATCCCTAGTGTGAAGGCCTGATTAAACAGGAGAGCTGGTGATGTAATTCTCAGTTTGAATGCTGGAGAAGACCAATTGCTCAGCTCCAGAAGCTAGGGAAATAACAGGAGAGGAGAAGAGAAGAGAGATTTCTCCTTCACTCTTTGTTCTATTCAAGCCCTCTCTGGATTGCGTGATGCCCGCCCACATTGGGGGTACCATCTGCTTTAATCTAAGTACTGATTTAAATGTTAATTGCATCCAGAATCATCTGCACAAACACACCCTGAAATAATGTTGCACTCAATAGTTGGACACCTTGTGACCATACCAAGTTTATACAGGAGATAATTCATCACAAGGGGGCATGGCTTGGGTTTAGGGAAGAGATGTGCTGAGCTTTTGATTAAGCTTCTAGGAAAATTTATGCAAGAGGGCTTACCACCTGCAACTCCATTTATGGTATACTGTATATTTTGAATCAGGGCAGACATATCACAGTCCTTTAGGGATTAAAACGTGTGTGTGTGTGTGTGTGTGTGTGTGTGTGTGTGTGTGTGTGTGTGTGTATGCTCAGATTTGCCTCCACTCCACTTTTTCACCCTCAGCCTGCCATTGGTGGAGGCTGCGTTGGGGCTGCGAGGGAGGAACAGGGTGGAGGGAGAAGCATATCTGTGATGACATGACAACGTGGCTTTTACTCTCTGGTTGTAAGCCTTGCACGTTGCATATGAAGGAATGCCACATGCCACATGCAAAAGCTTTGGTGCAGGACAGCCAAGGGCTTCCGCCATGGCTTAGCCTGTCTGTCATTGAAGAAACTTTTCTAAGTCTCAGTTTACTTATTTGGGAAATAGGGACAACACTAACTTGCAATAAATACCAAAATGAGATTATGTATTTAAAGGGTTAAAACAGAGCCTGGTACTGGATAGGCATAACATAACGGAAACAAACATTAGCATTTAAAAATTATACTTACTAAGCAACAATTTACCAAAGTGTTGATTTTGATGGAACTGAATAATTAAGTTAAAAAGTAATCTGATTGATCTTATCCAAATTTAGATGGTTAACCTCCACCCCTGCAACAAATTTAAATTGTTTATTTGGTTAATGGTAGTTACTCTGATTGTTTACTGATTCAGACTTAACATAGCACAAATGTTTTATAGTTACCGAGCCACAGGAGTACAACAGCATATAAAATCCTAGTTCCAAAAATATTAGCTAAAAGGGTTTAGTTTTCCACGTGGATTAAAAAAAAAATCACATAGTAAGGAACGTTCTACGTTAAAAAAAAGGGAGACCCTGTCCTGGGAAGTTTATAAGTCAATGTCAAGACCTAAACTCAGAAAAGGTGCCTTATGTTTAATCTCAATCAAAGCAAAACAAGGTAAGAAAGTTGGCAAAAACTATAGGCTAAAATATTTAGAAAAGGATAGTGGGTGGGTTTTCTTCCCCAACTATTGAGAAATATGAAAATCTCTTTTTATCTTTAGCATGCATATATTTTTTAATGACAAAAAACAAAACAAAAACAGAAGCATATGAAACACTCAAAAGATAGTTTATGAGTAACTCAAAGGACAAGGCAGGGATAGTTTCTGTGTTATATGGGATTCACTTCATATGTAATGATTGCACTTCAGTGTTAGCCCATTAAGGAACACCTGCCTTTGAAACTGC
Organism: Graphiurus murinus; assembly: GCA_004027655.1. Lineage (NCBI taxonomy): Eukaryota > Metazoa > Chordata > Mammalia > Rodentia > Gliridae > Graphiurus > Graphiurus murinus. The sequence goes on along the minus strand of PVLC010006271.1, from coordinate 14,709 downwards.
CACCAAATTAGGTTTGTGTCTTAGAGGATGTCTTTGGTGTAGATCAATAATATATATTACGCGACTTTATGAGTTAATCTAAAATGTGTCATATTCTTTAATTCTGTTGAAAACACCTACTGTTTGAGAGCATTGGATTCAATTTTAGTTTATTGTGATTGTTCTGATTCTGTCTTTAAAATGTTAACCACAAAGCCAGTAAAGACCATTTTTTAAAATCACGTCATCTTAAAAATAATTATTTTGATAATTACTATTTAGCCTTTTCTAAATTCATTTCAGCAGTGCCTGTTAACAGTCCCTAACAAGTAACTTTGAGAAATATTTCAATCCAAAGTTTAGATTGTTACTTATCTAACTTTGTACAATTGCCTCGAAAAAAAAAAAAAAAAATCTCCAAAAGCTTCCATTACATTGGTGGTGACAGGGGTGGGGGGCCTATTTATTTTAAAATGGTCTGTGTGGATCTGGCAAAATATTTTCCTTTAGTCTTTTTTTTTTCCAAAGACTATACTAAGAAGTCTATTAAAAAAGGGATTGCTTTAACTTCACAACATCTGTTTATGACTTTGCTACTATGTAAGAGATCTTACAGGAAGTAAATGGATTTATTGAAAGTACATGAATATGTGTACTGCAATAGTATATATTATTGAGGAATAGCTAAAGTCTTTCAAATATGATGGGAAAATGTACATCTTAGAGAATTCTCAAATGGAAAATTTTATAAAGATACCTTAGAGAGCCAGGCTCACACCTGTAATCCTAGTACTTGGGAGACTGAGACAAGAGGATCACAGGTTTGAGTCAAATTTCAGCAATTTTCGTGAGACCCTGTGCAACTTTGCAAGATCTCATTTAAAATTTTAAAATTAACAAAGGGGTGTATCTTGGAGGAAGAGTGTCCCTGGATTCAATCCCCAGTATAAAAATAAATACATACAGCCGGGCGTGGTGGTGCACGCTTGTAATTCCCAGCACTTGGGAGGCTGAGACCAGAGGATCCAGGTTCGTGGCCAGCCTCAGTTACCTAGTGAGGCACTCTGCAACTTAGTAAGACCCTGCTTCAAAATAAAGAATAAAAAATAGGGCTGAGGGTATAGCTCAGAGGTAGAATGTCCCTGAGTTCAATCCCCAGTCCGCAAAATAAATACATACATACATACACACTACATAAAATGTTAGAGGAAAAAAGCCCTATCTGGGTTCAGGTAAAGCCTATAGAATGACTGATAGGAATAAAAAGGGGGAGGAGGAAGGAGTTTTCTTGGGCTAGCCCAAAGTCTGAGAAAAACAGCACATGAGTAGAGTCAAGAAGTACCCAGAAAAGCGAGAGGAGCTGGTTTTCATGTGGTCTCCGTCCCTTTCCTGTCATGGCCACAGGCCCTTACTTCATTTATCAAGGAAGAGAGAAGATTTCCACGATCCTTTTCAGCTCTGTAACTTCTATGATATGATTCCATCATACCTGGAAGCTCTCCAACATCCAAAGTGAGGTCGTGCTCTGCGTCACCGCCCTTGGGTACTATTAAGACAGAAGCTGGGATTATTTCTTCTGACACTCTTATGTTTCCTCAATAGCAGTTTGAATGTTGCCACTGGAATTATCTGCTCCACGCTTCTACTCCTCTCCATAATTTATGAAGTGTTGTTTTCAAGGATAATTTTGGTATTTAAATGACCTTATTGTCTAGAGAATGTATTATTCAGATATTGCCATTATCAAAATTACAGAATCAAGGAATATTAAAGTGTAAAGGGCCCTTAGAGGAAACTTGTCAGCTAGGGGGATTTAAAAATAGGTTTTTTTAAATCAACATTTATTCAATGTAATGAAAGCTTCAAAATAGTAACAGATAAACAAATAATCACTCCGTTGAAAATGGAAGTGTGGGTGTCAATGCAATCCTCTAATTATGTAGATTGTTAGTGGAGAGAAGCTAGTCATAATTGTCAGCAACTCCACCTTTAACAGGAGACTTATTCTACACTACTGAAGAGTATCATCCAACGCACCAGTTTCTATACATGTTTAAGGCTGATTTATCAAAATGAAACAATGAAGTTTATGTTTCTACTCCCGCTTTCAGCTTCATAATCGTCATAGCCCGCTGATATTGATCTTGTCCTTGCTATGTAACAGTGGTGTGAGTGAGCTTTTCCCAGAAGTAGACTCCAAAGTGGGGATTGGTGTGCTCAAAGTTCATTGGAAGTGGTCATGTGATCAGTAAGGGAGGGAAGTGAGGACTGGGAAGAAGGACAGGTTGAGCTTCAAGTGGTCACAGGAGGTATCTTGGTCTCTTCCATGGGCAGCTGTGGGCCTGGCTTTCCAGAGTTTTCCTGAATTGACCCAAATGGGGCTGTGAGTATCAACTCCATTGACAAAGCATTGCATGTACCCTAGGGAAAGGCAGTGCTCTTTGACTGAGAGCAGTCCCCAGAGTGACCCAGCTGAAAGCCCTCAGCTACAAGCACCAGTGGAGTGAGGCATAAGGAGAGATTCCTACATAATCAGGCACTGGGCTACTCCTTACATGGTATATTTAATGTAATAATAGCAATAGCATGATAGTTAGCTGTTAAGATTAAACTATTATTACCATGAGAATATAGAGCCATAGGAAAATAACTTACTCAAGGTCAGTATTAGTACATGGGGATAGCCAGATTTTTAGTATTCTCTGACCCAAGTCTGAGCTTTGAGCTCTTCCTTCTACCTTCTGTGGATGTAACCAACCAGAGCATAAATTATCATGCCATACACACACACACACACACACACACACACACACACACACACACACACACACACGTACTGGAGCTTGAATTCAGAGGCATTCTACCTCCAAACTACACCCCCAGCCTTTTTTAGTATTTTATTTTGGAATAAAATCTTGCTAAGTTGCTGAGGGTCTCGCTAAGTTGCTGAGTTTGGCTCCAAACTTGCAGTTCTCTTGTCTCAGCCTCTCAAGTACGGGAGTCACAGGCATGTATCACCATGTACAGTTTGTCATGCTGTCTTAAACTAGGTCATGGCTATGTAGTTTGGTTCCAAATTTCTATCAATGCTATAATTGTGTTATACTAATATCAGATACAGATTCATCTTAAACTACCTTGTTTATCCTATTAGTGATCTGAAATAATGTGGTACATTATTTCTCTAAGATGTGATCTTATTTTGTCAATTATACAACATCTAGCATTCCAGCATGTGGATATATTTTGCTAAAATATTCTTCTTCTGTTGAGCTCTGTAACTTCTGAATATCACTGTCTGCAGTTAGAGATTTGGGGGAGACCAGAGTCAAGTGAGTACATGGGCAGGGGTTGGGGAGGGTTTGATGTAAAATGTATGTATCTTGTATTTAAAAAAAAAAAAACCAGATGTCTGAGTCAGGTGTGGTGGCACACACCTGTAATCTCAGCACTCAGAAGGTTGACACAAGAGGATCATAGGTTCAAGGCTAGCCTCTGAAACTTAGCAAGTCCATGTTCCAAAATAAAAAAGGGCTAGGTTAGAGGTAGAATGCCTCTGGGTCAGTCCTCAAAAATATACAAATAAAAATATATAAATAAAATAAGTCTGAAACAATATAGTATGTCTAAAATATTTGATAGATACAGGCTGGCTCTTAGATTTAATGCATTATTAAAGGTAAAAAACCAATTTTGAGAGAGTCAGAGATCAAAAAATTGAAAGTAGCTCAGTTATTTTTATTATGAATCAAATCTTTAATTAAATGACATTTTAAGCTTCAATTGTTCTATAGAAAGTATTTTTAGAGATTCCGCATCATGTGACTTTCACACAACTTGTTTTTATAGCGAACATGTTTATATAACTAAACAGTACAGAAAAAATCCAATTTGGCATTTAAATAATAATTTTAAAGATCTTTGACCTACAGAGAAAAACTGTGAAAAGAATTGTTATTCAAAGGTAATAGTATTATATGTCTTATGCTCTCCCCACACTGGTAATTCAGGATATTGCCTGTTTTGGAAGGCAATATCCTGAATATTGCCCATTATGGGAAGGGTTCTATGTCTTCTGTATTCTCAATCTCTCCATGCTCATCGTCCTTAACATACTGCATTAACATTATTCTTAACAGAATGTGATAGAAAACCCAATTCAAGCTTTCTTAAGAAGAAATGGAATCTATTATTGACCAGATAATTTAAAAGTCAGCAGTAGGGCTTGCACCAGGCATGGAGGGCAGGTGACTCTCTGGTCCCCACCCCACCCCCCACTTCCACTTTCTCTATCTTGGTTGAATTCTCAGGCTTGCCTTTTTCTTGATAGCAAGATGGCTAAGACACCTCTAGCTTCTAGCGTCTCCTGTTAAAGGTCAATGAAGAATCAATCTCTCTCTCTTTCTCTCTCTCTTTCTCTCTCTCTATAGCTCAATCACAAGTCTCACGTTTTCTCAAATGCCCTGTGGTCAGATCAAGCCTGAAACAAATGCCAACCTCTGGGCTGAGATTGAGGTGTGTAGTAGCGTGGTATCTAGTTGTCTTCATGATTAGGGTCAGAGGCTATCCTTTCTCTGAGTAAAATCAGTAATTTGTTTCCGTAAACTAATATGAAGAAATGAATGCTGTACAGATAAAATGTAGCAAATACCTACCATTGCTACTTAAATTTGTAAAGTGTACTTCTCAGAAGACAGTTGCCAGGTGGGCATGGTGAGGCAAGCTTGTAACCCTAGTACTTCAGAGGCTGAGATAGGAAGCTCACAGGTTTGAGGCCAGCTTCAGCAATTTAGGGAGACCCTCAACAACTTAGTTAGATCCTGTTTCAAAATAAAAATAATAAATAAAAAGAGCTGTGGGTATAGCTCAAACGTAGAATGCCTTTGGGTTTAATCCCCAGTACCAAATAAATAAATGAATAAATAAATAAATAATAAATAAATAAATAAATAAATAAATAAATACAGTTGCCAATCATGCATGGCCTACATCAGATCATATCTCATATGCACTCATAGAGGAATAGGGTCTGGAATAAAATAAAACAGAATAGAAAACAACCCAGAACTAAGAAATAAATTTTATGACAGTCACATGAAGTTTATGAGAAGTAAATGTTATTAGGGTTGTTCTACTTCTGATCTATACCTTCAGATGTATTTTATTTTCAAACAGGATCTTGCAAAATTGCTACACACTGGCCTCAAACCTATGATCCTCCTATCTCAGCCTCTCAAATACTTGGATATATAGGCGTGCATTACTACACCCAGCAACAAAGCATTTTTTGACTGTTAATGAATATCGAGTTTCCATGACCCTTAAGAGATTCTGTTTTTATTAAGATGAGAAAATTTCTTTCAGGTTCATTGTGAGTTGATAATTTTGCAAATCATCTTTTAACGTTGCTGGAAAAATGTATAATACACCTATCAGTTTAGGAAGTGTTGATGGATGGCAGCTTGTCAAGGCTACTTATGTCAAGTGGAAGAGTCATGTTTAAACATGAGTGCATTATTCTCAAAGCTTGATTTTGTCATGATTTTAAATAGCTTTCATGATTGTTCCTGGGAGGTAGGGGGATGGAAAACATACATCTATAACAGATGACTTTTTCCATTAACCTTGCCAGAGTATAATATTGTAATCTAACTACAAGTAACAAAGCAGATGGGATTCTTTTCCTAACAAGTTTTCAGAATTCATACATCCAGCTCATGGACAAGTTAGAAGGTTGAATATGATTAGTGGATTCAAAAAATAAGTCTAAGCTGTGTCTAGAGTTCTCCATAAACTTGTTTATATTAAATTTCATGTTTGTATGCTAAGGACTGCTTTCCAAGAAGACATCTGCTTATTTATAAACACATCAATGAATATTTACTATTGAGGTGGTTAAGCATCTTCCTTCACTTCCATTGTTGCTAGGGATGGACGTAAAAGCATTGGCTGCCATGAAGTGTTGGTGAGCAGGGAGTTATGGGAAAGGATCTGGACCTTCAGCGACCTAGTGGGGCTTGAGAAGCATTTATAGGACAAATCTGGAATCAAGCAACTGAAAGACAGTCCACGGGGCAGGTGTGGAAAATCTCAAAATAAATATTCCTCTGCACCAGGAAAAGAGTTGGTATCTACTTTAGCCTGAGACATGCAAGTAAGGAGAAGAAATCAGAGGCAACGTAGCAGCATTAGATTTAGGAGCACAAATTCCTTAGGGACCAAAGTAGGAAATCAGAGTTCGCCAGAGAGATAACCTCCATGCTGAAATTCAGGAACAAGATTTAAGATCTTGAGGGCAATTGGTAGCATGTGGCCAGGACCTCCTCAGTCCAGTAGGGGTTGACATTCTGGATGAGTTACCTAGCCAAGGAGTCAGGCAGAGCCAGAGAAGAAGACAGAAATCCAGCTATGTAAAGTGTGCATCTCTACTCTGGTCCCACAGCCTCAGCATCATCCGGAAGCTTGATAGAGTCGTAGGCCTCCTCAGTATCAACTGAATCAGAAGTTGCATTTTAAAAAGGGTTGTAGGTGGTTTATTTGCTCATTAGTTAGAGAAGTGTTAGGGCCCAAGGCCAGTGTCCTTGATTTACAAAATTGCCAACTTGATGCTGATCCTTAAATATTAAACTTAAAGTTGACTTTAAATACTAAACTCTGGCACCTATAAAGCTCCTGCTTCACACTGCACTCAGGTGTTTCCTATACCTTCTCATTTCGTCTTTATATCGAGTCAGTGAGATGGGCACTTCTCTCATTTAAAAGTCAAGAAATTGATATTCAGGATTATTAAATAATTTACCCAAGATTAAACTCCTCTAAGTGATAGAACCTGAATTTCTAAAAACATTTTTTTTTCAGGGAGGGAGCAAGGGCAACTGGGGGTTGAACCCAGGGACATTCTACCTCTGAGCTACACCTCCAGCTCTATTTTATTTTTTATTTTAAAACAGGGTCTCACTAGATTGATGAGAATCTCACTACTTGCTGAGCCTGTCCTCGAACTTGCCATCCTCTATCTCAGTCTCCCAAGTACTGGGATTACAAGCATGCACCAGCACACCTGGCTCTAAAAATCTTTTATTATGAAAGTTTTCAAAGATGTACAAAAGCACAATCTGGGCGACTTAGCAAGACCCTGTCTCAAAACAAACAAACAAACAAAAATAGGATGACATAGGTATATAATTCAGTGGTAGGGCACCCCTGGGTTTAATCTCAGTACAGGGGGGGGGAGGGGAAGATGCACAAAAGCAGAGGGAATAATACATGGAACCAAGTGTCCTCCTCACTCAGCTTTGGTAATTACCAACACATTGTAACTTCTCTTTCATCTTCTCCCATCACAGTACACACACCTTATTTTTCCTCTCTTATGGTCTGGACTTAACATAGAGATGGTTGAGTCTAGAGATTATTGTATCTACCATACTATCCACCCACTTGGATCACTCTAATTATTATAAGGATTTTCATAGATGCTGGTACCAAACAGAGCCCAAAGTTAATATAAATGGAACAAAGGACCAATAGGGAGAGAGGAAGATTCTTTGTAGAATCTAGGAATTAGACTTGCAGATGGTTTCTGAGAAAAAGGTTCCTGAACCAGCATATCCTATATGAATGATAGGTTCTTTTTTTATATATACTTTTTTTGGTGCATTATAGTCTCACATTGAAATAGTTCAGAGTGGTAGGGACATACATGCACATAGCACTTGGTGAGCCTCCTCCTGGCTTCCTCTCCGCTCTCTCACCACCACCCTATACATGGTATTGCAAGTGCTAGATTCTTGCTTCCAGCAGTATTTCTTCCTTCAGTTGATCAACAGTTGTGCGCATCTGCAGTGCATTGGGCTAAGTAACCTGGCCCAGCAGGCCTTGCAGTATAAGGCCCCTGCTCACCTTTTCAGCTTACCCCACAGCCATCCTCCTCACTAACCACATCTCCTTCGCACTGGCAGTCAGTTCTACACAAGTTCATTTGAATCTTAAGGTCATAGCACATGGTATTTCCTTTCTGGAATATTCTGTACCTCACTACCCAATTACCCGCCCTCTCTCAAATCCCAACATGAGTGTTGCTCAGAATAGCTTTCCTTAACCACCCATCCCCACATCCTTTCCATCATACATAAACTTAGGCTGTCTTATATTTCATGCCACTGTGAACTTACCATGCTCAGTAGTCATGGCAGCTTGGAAGCTGAGCTCTGAGAAGAAGTGACTGGATTCTTCTTGTTCCTCACAGTCAGCATGGCTCCCACAGGGATAAGACAAAGTATGAGTGCTTGGGTACTTCCATTCTTTCCTTTATCCATTCATGAAAGAGGGTTTTGACATTGCTAGTTCATTTTCTTCATCCCACCTGGTCCCCAAGGAGGGTTCTGCAGCTGGACTTCAAGATCGGCTCTTTGCTATTTTTGAGACCTAGAATCCTTGGACAATGTTAGACTCCCTAGGGAAATGAAAGGGACTTTTATAAGAATTTTTGGAAGAAGTGTGGAGTGTGAGAAAAAGTAATAACTGCTACAACTCATTTATTGCTTCTTGGGTCTCACTTATATCTGATTCGATACTAAATTATCACATGCTATGCTATTTCTTTTTTAGTGGTACAAAGGATTGAGCTCAGGGGCATTATACCTCTGAGTTATACACCGACCCTATTTTATTTCAAAACAGGGTCTTCCTAAGTTACACCATGCTGGCCAAAAATCTGTAATTCTCTGGTCTTGGCCTCCCAAGTACTGGGATTACAGGTGTACAGCACCAGGCCTGACTATGTGTTATGTTATTTCATTAAATCTCCTGTTGATCCTGTAGGTCAAATACAACCTTCTGACAGTCAATTGACTATCATTACTGATGAAATAGCAGAGCATCTTTTCTCTCTGTTCTCCTTAAGACAAGCCATTTTTGGCTAGAACTTTATACATGAAGGAGGCATGAGGAAATATAAGAGCTTTTTGAACAGAAATAGTCAAGAACGTGAATTCTGTTTAGATACTATAATAATTGTTTGTGGTCTCCATCTAGCCCTGCACAATTCTTACAATATTGAATATAGAATGGAATACTAGCCATGCACTGAGTTTGTGTGTAATTACATAATTTAGGAATGATGGGGTACACAATAATGGATTACTTATTTCTAAGTCAATTCTTAATAGGAAGGACCATGGTTCTCAGGTCTAGAAACACTTGGATACTTTTAATCAGTCCTTATATTAGTATGCATCTCATATTACATGCAAATTTTTGGTAGTAGTACCCCCTACCCTCCAAAAGACCCATTACTAATTAAATGAATGGTGGTGAATCTTATTGCTCATAGCATCTTTGAGTGGAATAAAGTAGGAACTTTTTCTGTCCAAATTTAATATGCCCCTACCATTGATACAGGATATGAAGAATGCTAAGATTGGGAATAGAAAGTATCATCATCATGGTCATTACTAGTTTTAGCAAGTCAATCACTCAACCAGTATTTTTATCTTTCCTTAGAACTCAGTAAGCCATCAAATCTTAAGATCTCAGTTATAAACACAGAAATAAATTGACCCAAATTACTCTCTTAGGCATACAATTAATGTTCTGCATGGATTCTTTAGTGAAGAATTGGAAACTGATTTCAAATCTATTTTTAATTTCTTTTTTAAAATTGTTTATTTTTAATTTGCACATAAAAATTATATCTATGGGGTCCCATGTGATATTTCCATACAAATATACATTGTAGAATGTCCAAGTCTATTTCTTCAAACATTTATCATTTCTTTGTGATAAAAATGTTCAAAATCCATTCTTGCAGCTTTTATGAAATATAGCATATTATTGTTATCTAGAGTCATCTTCCTGTGCAAGATACTTTTAAGCTCATTTTATATAATGTAAATAATAAACTGACTCATAGTCTACTTAAAGGTAGACTTGGAATTGTGAACCTATCTTATTACCATCTTTAGAATTACATATTGATTATATATCATGATTTCTGAGTTGACTAATTCCCTCTTGGAAATTAGGATAGTAGTGGTTAGAGTTGAAAAAATAAGGTTTGGTTTTGTTTGCTTCTTAATTGTATTCAGCCTCCAAAATAACTTGTCACTACCTTTCTAAAATTCATTAAAGTCCTTTCTTGGTATTATTGATTATCATAGTTACAAATATTTGAAACTTATGAAGATTCTGTACGAGTTTAGCTTTCACACTGTGCTTACAGATCAATTGTAAACTCAGAGAATCAGTTTAGTGCTATCAGCTTATATCATGTATACGTGCATGTAAGAGGCTTATTGAAGTGCACATTCTCTAAGGCTTCTGGGTTTTGTTTAGTTTTTGAGACTCCTGGAAGTCTGAATGAATATCTCTATATGCAATGAAAATAAGACTCTAGTGTGACTAGAGAGACTTCATATCATTTAGGCTGAAGACTCTTTTAGAGATTATGTAGGGTTAATTTCTAAAAGCAGCCTTTTGCCTTAGTGTCTGTCATACCCAAATTGGCTGCAGTAGTCAACCTTTGAAATCTTTCAGGAACCAATTGGCATACACCATTTGATAATACAAGCATCTGGAAATTCTTATCTGAGGATATTCTGAGCAATCCAATATGAACCTTTCTTCTGACGTTATAGACTTTGATGTCTTGTCTTAAATTGTAAGGAGAAAGAGCTGTCTGTTCTTTCTTCATAGAGTTAATAATGGAGTGTCCTTACTTGATCTTTTGTCTAAAATTTCTCAATGAATCAGTTTAAGGGCACTATCATCCTACGATTCATTTCTTAAACATGAATCACATTTTGTTATTTGTCGTGAAGCCATCTCCATGTTTCTTCTTTCTTACAGGAAGTGGTGGCTCCCTAGACAGAATACAGTCCCTCTTTTTTTTTTTCTTCAAATGGTGTGTTTATTTATTTAATATACCTTTATTGGTGCATTGTCATCTCACATCCTAATGAAGTTCAGAGTGATAGGGACATATATGCACACAGCACTTCTCTATGAGAATAATTTTTCTGGGGCATGAAGTAGCAGTATCTACAAAAGTTGGTCGTCTAACTGGGTTTGGAGTTACATAATGTAGTTGCCAAGCTAGTTCCCCTATGGACTTGCTTGGCCTTGAGAAAGTCCTTTAAAAACCTCTCCTAAGAAGCAATTTCCTCAGTGGCAAATGGGAATTGTTATTCCCTCTGTAGCTACTGAACAGAGATAGTATAAGGATACAATTAGGCAGAAGTTAAGAAAGTGCTTTCAAACAGTTCAAATCGCCCCACAAATGTAAGTTACTGTTAATAAAAAGAAGTTTTAAAAACTCAGATCATTTGCCTAACCTTCATTTCTCCAGGGCAAAGAATGCATTTTTTAAATTATACTTGCGCTTTATTTCATGGGATCTTTTTAATCATCGCATTAAAGGATTCCATTAGGGCTGTCACTATTAATTTTATAACAGTATGCTGTAACAGGTCAACCTTTAAAATTGTGATTGCGCTCTTTTGACTAAAGACTGCTGGAGGAGTTTACAGTTCATTCTTCCATGTTCATGAGGCACAGACCAGAGCATGTCAGGAAGTCACACACTTCATTAACAGACTTCTACTGGGCCTAATACATACTTACTATTTAATTAACGGAAGAAATTATGTGTGCATAATATATTTGAAGACTTATCCTTTTGTGTACATCCTAAGTCTAGATCATCAAGTCACATGTATGAATGTTAGTGATAGGTGTTTATAAGATGCCCTCATAGTTCAAAAAAATTATAATAACTTATAAAATCTTATATAATAATTATTATTGAAATATCTTTCCTAAAAGCTTTTTTCTTTACCTAAGCCCTTTTTCTCTACCTCTTTTCTTCTTTTCTCTTTTATTTTTGGTATTGGAGATTTAGCCTAGAGGAATTCTATGTCCAAGCTACCCCATCTCTTCTTTATTTTTAATTTTTTAAATATTTTTGTTGCTGGGGATTGAACCCTGAGGCATTTTATCTCTGAGCTAGACCTCCAGCCCTATTTTATTTTGAAACAGGATCTTACTAAGTTGCTCAGGGTCTAAGTTGTTGAAACTGGCCTCGATCCAATCCTATGATCCTCCTGTCTCAGTCTCCAAAGTATTGGGATTATAGGTGTAACTACCATGTCCAGCTTACCCTGACCATTTTTACTTTTATTTTGAAACCTTGTCTTGCTAAGTTGTTTAGGCTAGCCTTGAACCTGTGATCCTGTTATCTCAGTCTCTCAAGTTACTGGATTTACAGGTGTTCACTGCCATATCCAATTTGCCTACCTTCTTTTTTTTAAAAAAAAAAATTATATTATGCAATGCATAGACATATTGACCTTTTACAATGTATAGCTCTCTGACTTGCTTTATTTATTTTTATTGGTGCATTGTAATCATAAACTTTTTGTTAGGTACAAGCCAGTAAGGCATGCATGCACAGATCTCTCATTTAACCCTTACCCAATTCCCACCCCACTCCCTCCCCCTCCCTCCTTCTCAAGTTTAGTTTAGTGCTTGACTTTGATATGATTGTGAAAGAGCTTCACATGTATGAGGGCTTTTCCCTCCCCACCCCCATCACCTTCAGTTATGACTTGCTTTATTTTATGCATTTCCCCTCCTGCCCTGCCTTTCCTCCTAGAATCTGAATCCAAACACAGGCCAATGTGCTTGTTTCTTCCCTAGGTGTGGCCACAAGGGGGACTGATTTTCTCTACACTTAGAGAAAAGTGTAGAGGCTCCCCTCAGTTCTCATCTTCACCATAGACTTCTGAAAGCATGAAACAGAGCTGGAGTGGTTGAAGCATCTGTCTATGACTGACTGGTGTGTTGTTAAGGGGCGGAGAAGAGGGATGATCTTTAATTCTTTTCCTAGATGGAAATGTGTTCTTTATTGTGTTGCCTATTGGAAACTCTGGAGTCAGGCTTTGATCTGTGTTTTTCTAGTCTCTTACTGAAGATTTTCTACTTTAAAATGTGTCATTCCATATCATTCCAGCGATCACATTGTTTTAAAATTAACTATTAAGTCTCTGTATCAACCAAAATTTGTTACATTATAATGTGGACACAAACCCAAGATCTCAGTGGCCAAATACAAAAAAAAAAAAAAAAAAAAAAGAGATTACTTCTTACTCATACTATTTATATTTATTCTCAGAGGTCTTCTCATTTGGTGTTTTGTTTTGTTGGTTTGCTTTGGTTTTGTACTAGAGATTGAACCTAGAGGCATTCCACCTCTGAGCTACACCTCTGACCCTTACTTTTAGTTTTTGGTTGTGAAACAGGGTCTTGCTAGGTTGCTGAAAGTCTCACTAAGTTGCTGAGTCTGTCCTCAAACCTGCCATTCTCCTGTCTCAGCCTCCCAATACTGAGATTACAGGCATGCGCCCCCATGCCTGGCTTCTACTCATTGTGCAGGAACCAAAGCTGAAGTTTCCATCTTACTTGTGCCTCCAGATCACCATAATAGAATGAAGGGAACATGACAATTCCACGCTGGTTTATAATTATAGCTTCTCAGCAGGGATTGTGCGACTGTTTTTCTTATATTTCCTTAATCAGAAAAGTCAAAAGACCGTGCCTAACTTCAAAAGTGTAGGAAAATAGAATCTTCCCATTTTTTTTTTTTCTGGGAAGAAGATTAACCAGAGAATATATGAAGAATCCTCTTTGGGGGCATGATAAAACCAAGGAGTACAACACAAATGTCAGATGGACCACCAGCTTCAAATATTCACCACCCTTGGTGATATACCTTCACTGACAACTCTGATGTTCCAAAATATATCACAATTTCAATCTCACTTCTGGAAAAGAAATCTCATTTTACACTGATGATGTGCCCTGTTCTGGGTTATTTCCAGTCATGTTTTTCTTGCCACATGATATAACTTTTCCAGAAATGTTTCTATCCAGCCCATGTTGTTTCCTTTCAATGAGATGACGACGAAGCTACTTGTACTCTAAGTTTCGGGTCCATTATTGGGTGTGTTCCACAGCAGTGACTCCACTGTGAAAGCGACAGATGGTTATTAATTTCTCTAACGTATATTTACTTTCTGATAGATTCACCAGCAACAGTGAGCCAATAATAGCAGCCGCAACTGTAAGGACCTTGAAAGTCCATTTGGAGATGTCCCTAGACCTGCCAAGTCATGAGGCAGCATCTGGGCTACGGGAAAGAAGAAACTCTGGGCTGGCTGAGCAAGAAGTGGAAGAGACAGCGATTGTACAGTAAGCAGCATTCCGTTATCTATTGTCTTCCACCTTATGTAAGGCATACAGAACAAAACCTTATGCAAGCCTTTACTTTTGGGAACCTCACTAAGCAGGTAAGCTCCCTGTGGTATCTTGGCACCTCATCTTGGCTTAGGGAACAGGAGCTTTGGTAGGGCCATTCATCATGTTCCTTTTCCCTTCATTGAAAGTTACAGGCCAACTTTTTATCCACATGTCGCCACCAGGAATCCCTGTTAAACGTGTTACCTTAGAGACTCTTTTAAAGAATCACTGTTATGAGCCGGGTGTGGTGGCGCACGCTTGTAATCCCAGCATTCAGGAGGCTGAGACCGGAGGATCCGGGTTCGCGGCCAGCCTCAGCTACCTAGTGAGGCACTCCACAACTTAGTGAGACTCGGTTTCAAAATAAAGAATAAAAAATAGGGCTGGGGGTATAGCTCGGAGGTAGAATGCCCCTGAGTTCAATCCCCAGTACCG
>PVLC010006270.1:54291-70697 GCA_004027655.1 Graphiurus murinus | reverse complement strand
TTCCTCCTCTCCCTTTTCTTCTGGGGACATTTTATTTATTTATTTATTTATTTATTTATTTATTTATTTTTGTATTGGAGATTGAACTGAGGGGCATTCTACCTCCGAACTACAGCCCCAGCTCTATTTTATTTTCTTAATTTCGAAACAGGGTCTCTACTTGCTGAGGCTGTCCTTGAACCTGCGTTCCTCCTGTCTCAGCCTCCCAAGTTCTAGGATCACAATGTGCACTGCCAGCACGGGTTTTCTTGCTGTCCCTTACTGATGGGTTGCTTTCTGTCCCAGCAGGAGACAGCAGGATGTCCACACTGCGGCTCCTCCTCCTGGGGAAACGGGGCTCAGGCAAAAGCGCCACAGGAAACACCATTTTGGGCAAAGCCACGTTCCCGTCCAGGTTCAGCAACCAGATGGTGACTCAAGAGTGCCAGAGAGAGAGCGGGGCTGTCGGGGGGCGGGAGGTTGTGGTCATCGACACCCCTGATCTCTTCTCCTCAATGGCTCCTGCTCAAGTCCAGCGCCAGCGCATCCAGCAGTGCTGGGAGCTCTGCGCTCCGGGCCTGCACGTCCTGCTCCTGGTCATCCCCATTGGCCATTACACGGCAGAGGACCAGGAAACCATCCGGGGCGTCCAGGAGACGTTCGGAGCTGCAGCCAGGAGGCACAGTGTCCTCGTGTTCACCCGGCGGGATGAGCTGGGGGATGACTCCCTGCAGGACTACCTGGAAAGCAGCCCGTCTCTAAAGGAGCTGGTGCGGAGTTGCGGGAACAGATACTGCGCCCTGGACAACAAGGCGGACGTCGCGGAGCGGGCCGCCCAGGTGTCAGAGCTCTTCCATGAGATCCAAGGTCTGCTGGGCAAGAATCCAGCCCTGTATTCCCTGAACCTCGAAACCGAAGGGAGCAGACTGCAGGTGAGAATTAGCGCGTGGGGTGAGGATGAGGTGAGCACTGCGGTGTGTGGCGATGGGACAGAGGTGTCGTTTAGGGAGGTACTTGTCCATATTCTGGAGCAATGAGAGGGAGCCGACTGTAGATTACTTTAAGTCTCGGTCTGAGGACTGTAATTCTAGTTCGTGGGAGGTTGAGCTAGGAGGATTGCAGGTTTAAGGCAGCTAACTTAGCAAGACCCTGTTTCAAACTAAAAATAAAAAGGGCTGTAGCTCAGAGATGGAATGTCCCTGAATTCAATCCCTAGTACTTAAAAAAAAAAAAAAGGTTTCACCTCTCGGTAGGAGGAGGGGTGTCAGTGATGTGTCTGCTTTTCTGTTCCGTTGTCTCCGTATGCCCACCTGGTGGGGTACTCCAAACTTTGGGAGCAGCGAGGGAAGCAGACAATGGAGGTACCCCTGCCTCGGGGAGCCCTTCGCTGAAGTGCAGAGGGGTCTGAGGATCCACTGCTCTTCAGGCACACCCACGGAGGCCAGCTAGGATCCCGGCGGTGGCCTCGGCTTGGCGGCTTCCCAACCCGCGGGTTGCTCTGCACTGCGTAGTTGTGTCTGCGGTCTTTGCTTGGTGAGGAGATGAGATTGTGGATCTGCGTGGATGACAGTCATTTCCCCTTCATCTTCCAGGGTTGTGTGACTGAAGCGGCCTGCCAGGAGGGGGACGATGCGTGTGGTAAGTTGACCCCTGGTAGGGTTTGGATCGCAAACGTCCCCGCAAAACAAGTGTGTTGAAAACGCGATCCTCAGTGCAGCAAGGTCCAGGCCTGGGGTTTGGCTGGAGGCAGTAGGCCACGGGGACCAGGCCTTGAGGACTGTGCCTGTCCCTGGCTCTGTCTGTCTCTGTTGCTGTCTGTCTGTCTGCTTCCTGCCTGCCATGAGTTGAGCAACTTTCCTCTGCCATGCCACCGGGATGCTTCTGCCTCGGAGCTGCTGATCACGGGCTGAACCTGTGAAACTGTGAGGCAAAAAAAAAAATAGCTCAGAGGTAGAATGTCTCTGGGTTCAATCCCTAGTCCTGAAAAAAAAAAAAAGAATTCACATCGTAAGACTTCTGTACATTGGCAAATTCCATTTATAGGAAGACTAATTCTCCTCCATTACAGTGGCCATACAGGATGGTGTTAGTGGGTAACTATGAAGTACCTTTGACTCATAAGAGACACAGCGAATGAGGTTTGATGTGTTTCCAGTGAGAGATGAACTTTAACCTGATCCAACAGAAGGAACTGTTAATACATTGAGAGTTATTTTTCTAGGAAAAGTCAAGTCTATGGGACCGTTTTCAAGCACCTCAAAGCGATCTGCTATGGTTCAGAGTAGCTGGTAATGGGGAAAAGTGGTCCCAGCAGGGGCAGAAGGTAGAGATGAGAAGTGCAGACTGGACGCAGCTGAGGGGGTGGAGAGCAGCCAGAGAGTCAGAGGAGGGTCTAGAAGGCAGCGGCCGAGCAGATTCAGAGATGGGAAAAGCTCCGTGTTCCTCAGGGAGTACTAGAGGGAGGCCTCAGTCCTGCCTCTGAGTTCACAGACATGACAACTGGGATAAGCCACTGGGGATGGACCTGCAGCTGCTCAGGAGGCCTGGATGCTGTCTGAGCATGCCCTCGGCCTGTCGAGGCAGCCTGCTCTGAGAGTAACTTGCAAAGATGAGTTCCAGGTGGACCCAGGGTCACGACTCTTTCCCGATTTCCTCTGCACAGAAACCCTGAGTTTAGTCCTCGTGGGGAAGAGTGGTACGGGGAAGAGCGCCACGGGGAACACGATCCTGGGGACACCCCACTTCCTGTCTCGACTCCAAGCCCAGCCAGTCACCCAGACATGTCAGAGGGGCAGGAGGAAGCTGGATGGCAAAGATATCGTGGTTGTGGACACTCCGTCCTTCCACCACCTGGCTGGAAAGGACCCATCCCGGCTGGAGCAGGAGGTCAGACGCTGTTTGTCCTTCTGCGAGGAAGGAACCATGATTTTTGTCCTGGTGTTGCAGCTGGGACGGTTCACCCAGGAGGACAAGACAGCAGTGGTGGAACTGGAGGCCATCTTTGGGAAGGATGTTATGAAATACACGATTGTGCTGTTTACCCGGAAGGAGGACCTCGGGAACGGGAACCTTGACGAGTACATCAGGGGCACACAGAACAAAGCCCTGAAGCACATCATCAGAAAGAGCAGTGGGCTAGTTTGTGCTTTTAATAACAAAGAAACTGGCCTGGCCCAGGAGGCCCAGGTGCGAGTTCTTTTGAAAATGGCCAGTGATCTGAGGAAGAGTCACGGAGGCTATCCCCACACCTGGGAGAAGGTCCGCCACCTAATTAAAAACTGCCCAAGGCTGGGCATGGTGGACAATGCTTGCGATCCCAGTACTTGGGAGGCTGAGACAGGAGGATCGCAGGTTCCTGGCCAGCCTCAGCAACTTAGTAGGTTCCTCAAGTTAGTGACACCCAATTTCAAAATAAAGAATAAAAAAGTAAGGCTGGGGGGTGTCTGGGAGGTGTAGCTCAGAGGTAGAATGCCCCTAGTTTCAATCTCCAGGACTGCAAAAAAACAAAAACAAAAACAAAAACAAACAAACAGCCTGAAAAAGTGCAATCCCAAGAAATAGAAAAGATAAGTTATAGTAGGTAGCTGAAAGGCGTGGGTCTTTTCAAGTTCAGGACACCGTGGGGCTGTTGTCGGGCTAGGGGAGGGCACCGTAGGCCGGAGAGACTTGGCTTTGAAGGCTTCAGCGGCAACCGCATCCCACGTCCTGATGCCTTGGCTCTTTTTGTGTGTGTGTGGTACTGGGGATTGAACTCAGGGGCATTCTACCTCCGAGCTATACCCCCAGCCCTATTTTTTTTTATTCTTTATTTTGAAACAGGGTCTCACTAAGTTGTGGAGTGCCTCACTAGGTAGCTGAGGCTGGCCACGAACCCAGATCCTCTGGTCTCAGCCTCCCAAATGCCCATGCCTGTAATCCTAGTACTTGGGAGGCTAAGACAGGAAGATCACACATTGATAGTCAGCCTCAACAATTTAGCAAGACCCTATTACAAAATAAAAAATAAAATAGGTCAGAGGTAGACTGCCCCTGAGTTCAATCCCCAGTACCACAAGAAAAAAGAAATAGGTTAAAACTCAGACAACTCAAACAATAATGCTTTAGCCGGGCCTGGTGACATACACCTGTAATTCCAGTACTTGGGAGGCTGAGACAGGAGGATTGTAGGTTGAAGACTAGCCTCAGCAATTTGGTAAGACCCTCAGCAATTTAGTGAGACCCTGTTTCAAAATGAGAAAATAAATAAAAATAGGGCTCGAGTGTACCTCAGAAGTAGAATGCCCCTGGGCTCAATCCCCAGTACCTCAAAAACTAACAAACAATGCTTTAAGTAATATTAGGGATCTGTTGCCTCTCACGTCTAGAGGTCCAGGAGTGAGGAATTTGGGGCTGGTGGGCTTGGACACCCCAACTTCAGGTTGGCTTTCTGCCCAGGTTCACTGGCTTCTTAAGCTTGCTCCTGGGTTCCAAGACGTCGGTGAGCAGATTTACTGGAAGCCACCTGTAGTGAGGGACATGTGAGAGGAGAAATAGGGAATCTTCTCCCAGGTAGATAGAGGGCCGGGTGCTCTCAGTATTAACCACTTTATTTGTGCTTTGAGGACTGGGTCTCTGTCCTGCTCCCCTCTCCCTGATAATACCGAGTTATTTTCAAGATTGTCCTGTTCATAAGAGCACACGCTCCCCATTAATACCTTTGAATGCCGTGTACTTCTTAACATAATTTCTAGAAAATGTATATGTAACAATATTGAGTTGAATCACATAATAAAGATTATTTGGTTATAAATTCACATTCTCCTGATTTCTGTTTCTCTGATTTAGGGGAAGAGTGTGCCTCCATGAAGAGGCAATTGAGATGTTTAGATACCTCGACCCAGGTGAGCTTTTCACACCTTTGGTGCCTGAGCACCTTTTGAATGGGCGACAGCCATGTGGGTGGGTGGCAGGCCTCTGCCATCTCAGGAATCTTTTTTTTTTTTTTTTCCCCAGTACTGGGAATTGAACCCAGGGGCAATCTACCTCCACTCCCAGCTCTATTTTTTATTCCTTTTTTGAAACAGGGTCTCACTAAGTTGCAGAGGGTGTCCCTAAGTAGCTGAAGCTGGCTGCGAATCTGCGAGCCTCCTGTCTCAGCCTCCCAAGTACTGGGATTGCAAGCGTGCACCAGCACGTCCGGCCACCTCAGGAATCTTCCACTCACAATATGTCACCACAGCAAGGACAAATCAGAACCAGGGATGGGCGAAATAAAGTTCGGCGGGCATCCACACCTCTTCCCAGAACTTCCCTTCTGTTTGGAGGGAGGAACAAATCCAGTATGCCACCCGTGTCCCAGCAGGTGACATGGGCCTGTGCCAGGGGGGATGCGTGGCTTCGCAGTGCTGCATCTCATCTAATACACATTGCAGCTTTTCTAGAAGTCCATCCTGAGCGGGGCCACAGTACTTCTGAGCCAGCTGCTTCGAGAAGCACATGCTTAGGTTGATTTGCCCTGAGAAAATCGAACCCGTCATTGACTACCAGGCCCTGTGCGAGGCAGTGTTTGCATTTTTATTCCATGTAAATCTGCTCATATACTAACATAGGCATTGATCACAAGGTGTACAACAAGTGGTAGAATGCATAAACCTAGAATGACTATTGCTGTTGCTATGATAACTCCTCCTAGCAAGGAGGTAAAGGAGGGCCAGGTAGTGACCAAGGCTTGAAGCTGATCTACAAATGTCTTAGCTGTTTCTGCCAGGTTAATAGAAGTGGGCTCCACATTACATAGATGCAAAATCTCCGGGTGTAACTTTAACAAATCTTTTCTTTTTTTTCATCTTTCCCTTATTTGGTGCATTGTAATCACACATCTTTGTTAGGTACAAGCTAGTATAGGTAAGGACATCCATGCACACATTTCTCATTTAACCCTTCCCCAATTCCCACCCCAAGACAGGGCTCGTGGAATGACTCATCGAGACCCCATGATGGGTAAGATTAAGCACCTGGTAGGAAACGACCTAAGACAGGCACAGTCCTTCGTGCATTTTATTTTTTTATTTTTTATTTTATTTTTTATTTTTTATTTTTTTTTTGCAGTACTAGGGATTGAACTCAGGGGCATTCTACCTTCGAGCTATACCCCCAGCCCTATTTTTTATTCTTTATTTTTTGAAACCGGGTCTCATTAAGTTGCGGAGTGCCTCACTAGGTACCTGAGGCTGGCCGCGAACCTGGATCCTCTGGTCTCAGCCTCCCGAATGCTGGGATTACAAGCGTGCGCCACCACGCCCGGCTTCTTCCTTCGTGCATTTTAAAATAAAAACGGGGGAATTGTGGGAGCCCAGCTGGGCCCTTTCCCCCCTGGCAGTTGTTATCTGCATATATGAGCAATTATACTGACTCTTCTGCTATGGCTACATTGGCGTCTCGAAGTCTGGAGATTGCCCCTAGGATGCATAGATGAAAGACCCTCCTACTTCTTACAAAGTAAATATATGATCCTAAAGGAGTATGGTTTTATGACTCTAGAAAGTTTGCTTTACCAGGCTATGTTAAGAATGTGGGCTATACGTGTAAAATGAAAAAGTGGTGCTATTTGTGATCTGACAATGATTGATATGTCATAAATGTCTATGTAACCCTGTTGTACTCAAGAAATGTATATGCTGAGTAAGTTAGGGGAGTATAGGATTATTGAGGGTCAATGCCCAGGAAGGACAAAAATGGGAAGAAGCAGAGTTGGGCAGGGAAGGCTTCTGGAGTGTGATGCTGATGTGACACCTGCACAAGGGAAGGGGGAATGGGGGGGCAGGAGGGCCTCAGACCCACAGAGCCTGAGCCAGCTGGACATGGGGTGATTCTGTCCTGCTGGGGACATCTGGCATTTCCTGGAGACGGTTTTGGTTGTCACACCAGGGGGTCAGTGCTATTGGCATGGAGTAGGTAAACTCCGAGGATGCAGGAGGGCGTGGTAAAATGCTCCAGATGGCCCCCACAAGGAAGAGCGCCCTGACCCTACAGGTCAGGAGTGGATACCGAGAGGCTCCGGCGCCCCACAGCGATGTGACAGACGGCGTCCAGGCGGTCAGTATCTCTGAGTCACAGAGTAGGAGAGGCGACTTCTACTCCTTTTCACAGTGTCTGTTTGGTGATTCACTCACCATGAACTTATGTCTCTTTTGGGGTTTCTGCCGCCCTCAGGGTCCTGTCTTCTTCCCACAGTGGTGCCCTGATTCACTTCTCTCTCTCTCTTCTTGCTCCCAGGGATGTACTAAAGAATCTAGCTTTCATGGAGAATTTAGCTTAAAGAATAAAAAACAGCTGAAAGAGCTGGGTGCAGTGCTGCCCACCTGTAATTCCAGTATTTAGGAGGCTGAGACAGGAGGATCAAAGGTTTGAGGCCAGCTTCAGCAACTTAGCGAGAACCTGTTTCAAAATTTAAAATAAAATAAAATAAAATAAAGGGTGTAGCTCAGAGGTAAAATATCCCTGGGTTTAAGCCCCAGTGCCAAAAGAAAAAAAAAAAAAAAAAGAGTAAAATACAATTTCTGCTTACAAAATGATACAAATTCTCATAAAAATTGGTTAAATTCTTCAAAGAAAGTAGACTGAATTCTGGCACGACCCACGAGCAAGCTCAAAGAATCCCACAGAACCCCAAGACCACCTGGTTATGAGCCCCTCTCCTCCTACCTCAAAGGAACCGCCACTGTTTCAGTAAAGACCCCACCCTTCTGTCCAGTCACCACATCTGTTTGTTCCGAGAGACCACCGACTCAGCCCCTCCCACCGGCCCAGCCCCTCCCACCGACCCAGCCCCTCCCACCGACCCAGCCCCTCCCACCAGCCCAGCCCCTCCCACTGGCTCAGCCCCTCCCACTGGCCCCGCCCCTCCCACCGGCTCAGCCCCTCCCACCGGCTCACTGTCCTCTCCAAATACAGACATCAGTGCGCCTGCGTCCCATTTCCCATGAGTGACAGAGCCGTGTTCACGAGGAAGCTCTGTGTCGTCTATTCCTTTATTTCTCTTTACTCTCGTATGGCTGGGAATAGTCACAAGATGGACTCAGCCGGCAACAGCCTGATGTATTCCTGTCCTCACACGCTTCCTGTTTCTTGCCTTTCACTCAACCCTGTCCTCACATATGTTCGTGCAGAAGTGTGGCAGGCCTGCGCTTCCTGACCCTCAGATTTATAGGGCTACCTTAAAAGGGGTCACGTCTGGCCAATGGTCTTAGGGCCAAGAGCTGCAGGAAGTACAGTGATAATTTGTTTTTTAGAAGTCGACAAAGACCTGAAGGTTAAGGTGAAGCCACGTTGATAATAATAGCTCTGAGGATTTTCCTCATCTTGGCCCCACCTGCTCTTGTTGAAATCCTGGGCACCAGCAAGAGCCTGTCCTTCCTAGATACATTTCCGAGGTTACCCAGAGGATGAATTATGTGAGCTCTTAAAAATTCCTGGCACCCATTATATAACATTTACCTTTTTTAAAGAAAATTTAAAAACTCTTTTTTGGATCTGAATTCTTCTCTACTGCTACTGCTTATTAGACTCAGGTTTATTTAATCTGACTTGGAGTTTGTCTAGTGCCAGTTAGTCATTTCCACAACGCTGCTTTTTTTTTTCTTTTTTTGCGGTACTGGGGATTGAACTTGGGGCATTCTACCTCCTATTTTTTATTCTTTATTTTGAAACAGGGTCTCACTAAGTTACGGAGTGCCTCACTCGGTAGCTGAGGCTGGCCGGGAACCCAGATCCTCTGGTCTGCCTCCCAAATGCTGGGATTACAAGCGTGCGCCACCACACCCGGCTCTATTCTTTATTTTTTGTTTTGAAATCGGGTCTCAGTAGGTTGCTCTAGAGTCTCATTATTTTGCTGAGGCTGGCCTTGAACCTGTGATCCTCCTGTCTCAGCCTCCCAAGGACTGGGATTAGAGGCATGTGCCACTATGTCTGGCTCTCTCACTTTCTTTAAGGGTTATGAAGGTGATACACTCTCTCCCTTTTCTTTAAGGGTGAAATACAAAGAGTACCAGCCAACAAACAAACAAACAAAAATAGAACTCATTGAAAAGGGAGCTATGAGTTATAAACTCAAAGGAAAGGCTGGTTACCCCAAGAGCAAATGAGGATGTCAGCTACACTCTCTGGGGCCTGAATTTTGACTTAGTTGCAGATGAAGCCAGAGATCCCAGAATGGAGCTAACGTGGCCTCCGTTCAGTGACACCGGCATCCCCTTCTCAGTTCCTGATAGAAATATACTCACACGCTCACAGGAAAAAAGCAGCTTTGGTTTCATTCCCTGGGATTTCCATACTTGAGCTCACAAATAAAGATGTGAGAAGAAATCTCCCAAAGTGAGAGTGTGCAAAACATTCAATGTCAGGTTTATGTTTTATATCAGCCAGTGAACGTCTGAAAATGCGGCAGTAACAAACACCCCTGAAACCTCAGAGCTAAATGCTAGGCTGGTCTCTGGCTTGCTGTGGCAAGGGCCTGGGAAACTCTCATGTCAGCTTGGGCAACTATTAAGCCGGGCCTGGTGGTGCACGCTTGAAATCCCAGTACTTGGGAGGCTGAGATGGGAGGATCCGGGTTTGAGGCCAGTCTTGGCTACTTAGTGTGGCCCTCTGCAACTTAGTGAGACCTTGTTTCAAAATGAAGAATAAAAAAAAAAAAAGGGCTGGAGGTGTAGCTCGGAGGTAGAATGCCCCTGAGTTCCATCCCCAGTACCCCCCAAATGGTAACTATTAAATTAATAATACATGATTTGTCTCATTTATGGGTGAAGAAACAATATTTTCATTAACTTAGGGAATGGAATGGTAAAGATCAACTCACGGCTTCTAAGAATTTATCAGGTTAAGGCACTTACAGAATAATTTAAACTAGAACATTACAAGATTTATATACTTTTTTTTTTGCAGTACTGGGGATTGAACCCAGGGGCATTCTACCTCTGAGCTACACCCCTAGTCCTATTTTTATTCTTTATTTTGAAACAGGGTCTCACTAAGTTGCGGAGTGCCTCACTAAGTAGCTGAGGCTGGCCGAGAACCTGGATCCTCCTTTCTCAGCCTCCCAAGTACTGGGATTACAAGCATGCACCACCACACCTGGCAAATTTATACACTTTTTAAGACTATAGTAAATGCTCTATGGATATCAGTGGAAGAGAATGAGAAAATGGGAACCAGTGTATTAGATTAAGATTTTGGGGGGGATCCTAACATTTTACAATTAAATGGTAACTGCATCATTACCTGGGCCCAGAGGTTCTTGATTCTTTCAACAGCCTCCTTAGGGTTGTCAGATCTGTGGGGAAAGTTCTAGGGGCATTCTACCTCTGAGCTACGCCCCGACCCTACTTTATTTTTATTTATTTATTTATTCATTTTTGCGGTACTGGGAATTGAACTCAGGGGCACTCTACCTCCAAGCTATACCCCCAGCCCTATGTTGTATTCTTTATTTTGAAACAGGGTCTCACTAAGTTGCAGAGTGCCTCACTAGGTAGCTGAGGCTGGCCTCGAACCTGGATCCTCTGGTCTCAGCCTCCCAAATGCTGGGATTACAAGCATGCGCCACCATGCCAGGCTCCTACTTTATTTATTTATTTATTTATTTATTTATTTATTTATTTATTTATTTATTTATTTTATTTTTTTGTGGTACCAGGGATTGAACCCAAGGACATTCTGCCTCCAAGCTACACCCCCAGCCCTATTTTATTCTTTATTTGAAACAGAGTCTCACTAAGTTGTGGAGGGCTGTTATGGTTGTTACAGCGTTGGGGGCTCTTTTCCTCAATTCAAAGAAAATAAATTGAATCGGGAATTAAAACTAAGGATGGCTTGGTTGCAGCATTAGCAAAAAACTTTATTACAAAGTCAGTAGGAAATAGAAAGGGAAGAGAAGAAAAGCAGCGTGCCTGGCAGACACGTGGAGAGCCCGAGAGTGGGACTCTGCCCCCCTCAGACCCCAGTCTTTAAATATAGTCTTCGTATTGGCATGTTCTTATCAGCGTTACCAAGGCAACAGGCTAGTAACTTATTCCTTAGCCGGGTGGCGCCTCCTTGTCTCTGGACAGTGTGCTTACTCGGTGCAGGGTCAGTGATCTACCTTGCTCTCACCCCTATTGTGTTGGGCTGCATTGGTTGCTCATCAGCTATGGGGGCTTTGAAGCAGCACATGGAGTTGACCTTTCTGGGTCCCAAAGAATAGGAGGGAAATAGAGGCACAAGTTACAGCCCGTGTAGCTGAGGGTGATCTCTAAAAGCAAGGCTTAAGGCTCTTGCTATCTTTAAGGCTCTGAAGCGGGCCAGGCAGAGTCACTGTGATCTTAGCGTTTCCAATTGTCTCTCTATATTTTTAAGACTAAAGGCTTCACTAAGGGTAAACATTAGGACAAAGGGCAGAGGGGAGGGGGCGCTCTGAGGAGCAACAGGCAAAGGAGCCTTCTCTCCCTGCCCGAGCGCCTGCACAGCACCCAGACTCTGACTGCTTTTAACATTTTGGAAATTAATACCGGAGTGATTTTCTAATACCGTCCTGTCACAGGGCTTCACTAAGTAGCTGAGGCTGGCCACAAACCTACCATCTCCTGTCTCAGCCTCCCAAGTACTGGGATTACAAGTATGCTCCACCACGTCCAGCTATTTTTTTTTTTTTGAAGCAAGGCCTCACTAAGTTGCTGAGGCTGTTCTTCCTGTCTCAGCCTTCCAAGTGCTGGCTATGAGACATGCACCACCAACACAGTGCATTTAGACACTCTTGCATTTGTTATCTTGTTAGAGGGTACATAAAATTACAATTCTTTTTTTGGTGTGTATGGTATTGGAGATTGACCCCAGGGGCATTCTACCTCTGAGCTACACTCCCAACTTTATTTTACTTTATTTTTATTTTGAAACAGGTTGATGAGAATCAATTTGCTGAGGCTGTCCTTGAACCTGCAATTCTCCTGTCTCAGCCTCCCAAGTACTGGGATTACCGGCATGGGCCACCATGCCTGGCAAAAATTACAATTCTTACCAGACATTTATGCCTTAGAAAGAATGAGTATCAGATCTGGCCCTGAGAGAAGATCTTTAAAAGAAGAAGGACTTCAGGGCAGAGAAGGGGCAGGAGCCCTTGCCTAGCAGGGAACATGCCCCGCCTCCCCGGGAAGTGGGCGGGGCTCCAACGCTGACGTCAGTAGTTTGCATCTCTGGCACACTCTTCGAGGAACCTGAAGCTTCTCGAGTCTCGGAGTCTGGTTCTCTTGCATCAGGGTAAAAGAATCCCAACAGCGGAGTTCTGGTTTCTTCTCTTCCCAGGCGTCAGTGTTGAGCGCCTTCTTTCCTTGCCCCGGGCTGCTGACCACTTCCTGCTTCTCTGTCTCACAGACGCTGCTTCCCGGGGGTGGTTCTTTAGCTGCGATCCTTGGCTGGGTCCTCCCGGAGTTCACGGGCCTTGGGAGCTTTCCTCGGACCCCTCTGCTCACTCCCCCAAGAGACCTCAGCGCTCAGGCCCCCCAAAAGAGAGACAGAGTTCACAGGAGCGTGTGGCTATGGAGGACCCCAAAGGTGGCCCCTCCTCTTGCCTGTCAGCCAGCCTGGAGGTAAGTGTGTGTGTGTGTGTGTGTGCGTAAATTATTTGTGTGTACACGTTGACTGGTGTGTGTTGTGTATGGTGTGTGCTGCTGTTTATTTGTGTGTATGTGGGTGTGTGGCAATGCTGTTTGTGTACATGTATTTGTTGTGTATATATTTTTTATGTATGTATGTGTTTTAGACAGTGTGTGTGTGTGCGAGTGGTGCATGTGTGTTGTAGATGTGCATTCATGTGAGTGTAAATTATTTGTGTGTATGTGTGTTTACGTGTACATGTTGAGTGGTGTGTGTGTATCGTGTGTGCTGCTGTTTGTTTATTTGTGTGTGTGTGGGTGTGTGCGAGTGCTGTTTGTTGTGGATATATTTTTTTATGTGTGTCCATGTTTGGGGCTGTGTGTGTGTGTGCAATTAAGAGCTATGACTAAGAATTCAGGAGCGCTTCGTGTCCTGGGAAGGACCCTGCGCCATGGTGTCACACGATTCTCCTGTGAGCCTCAATTCTTCCCACGAAGCACAACAGGCACAATATCATCTGCTCCATCTTTGGAGGTAGAGACAAAAAGCACCAGCTGTGATCAAGGTGTGCAGCGCTGTTCAGGGCGGCTGCGAGGGCGCAGACCCACCATGGCCCCTAGATCCCGCTCCCAGGGGCCAAGGGGCCCTCTCCCCTTCCCCTCTCACCACACTGGACTTTATTTTCCTGGAAGCCGCTCACGTTCTGTAGGTGACCCTCGTTCCCCGCAGGGATGTCAGGAAGCCAGGGACAAAGGACAAGAGGGCCTACCGTCCACAGGTGAGGAGGCAGTGGCCTCCCTGTTCACAGAAGCCCCCGTGGCGAGGGGAGGATTGTGTGCTTGCAGTGTGGCTGGCCAGGTCATGGTGAGGCTGCCCACCTGGCCGCTTCCCTCCTCTTCTGGGGCCCTAACCTCCTGGGCCATCGCCACTCTCAGACCACCCCGGGAGAGCTGGCTTACTGCCTAAAGACAGGATACAAAGCCAGGGCCATCCACAGGGCCTCCTGCTGGCCAGCTCCCAGGACGTGGGAAGGGCTGAGTGATTTGTCGGGTGAGCAGAGTAGAAGAAACACCCAGCAGAGCCCTGGGGTGAGAACGCGGTGTCCACAGAGCCCTGCGCCTTCCCCTGGACTTGTCAAATCTGGTTATAAATGTCCTCCACACTCCAGAAAAGCAGCCACAGACCATGCATGTCCTCCCCTCCGGAGAGCTGTGGCACATGGGCTCTTGAAACCCAGAACCTGTCTGTCCCTGAGCCCCTAGGGCTACCTCGCCCCTCATCAACCGGGATTTGCAAAAAGGTCTGAGAATTGCTCTAAAAGTGATATGACTGTGTTCCCCCCATACGGTCTCTTCCAGTTTAGGCCCAATGGTCCCCCCAAGGGATGTCGAGGCACGGGCAGTTTGTCCGCACTCCACATCTGCGCTGGGTGCTGAGGCGTCTCCGCCCACTCTGTGGAGTTGTCATCTTCCTCACCACAGCTGCGCCCAGCCGCCAGCCCTCAGCCTCCTCAGCCTCCTCAGCCTCGCCACCAGCCTTCTCCAAAGACCAAGCCCGGGTGGCACTTTCTGTCCCCAAGAGCCAGTCCCCCCAGGACTTTCTGCTGCTGCCCTGAGCGCACTCGGCCACACAGACCCTCCTGCCTCTTCAGGACACACCTGGGTCACACCTGCTTCTGTCTGTCCCTCTCCTCCCTGCACAGCTGCTCCTGACCCTGTGCATCCAATGCCACCCATTCCCGGCTCCAGGGCTGGAGCCTTTTCTCCAAGAGATCTCTTCAGGAGTTGGTTGGGGTGGGGAATCTTAAACACAAAGAAAGTGTCTCAGACCCTCCTCCCCTCTCCTCACTCAGTCCCCCGCCCCAGCCCTAAACAAGGCAAAAATCTTCCCTCTGGCACGAGAAAGGCAAAGGCAAGAGCCCCTCAAAATGCACCTGGAGAATCAGCGAAATTTATTTATTTATTGGCGGAACTAGGGATGGAACCCAGGAACATTCTACCTCCAAGCTACACCCCCAGCCCTGTTTTTATTCTTTTATTTGAAATAGGGTCTCTCAAAGTTGCGGAGGGCCTCACTCAATAGCTGAGCCTGTCTCAGCCTGCCAAATACTGAGATTACCAGCGTGTGCGCCGAAAACGCCTGGCTCAGCAAAATTTATTCTTGTTTTCTCTAGGCAGAGAAAGAACGCAAACAAATTCCTCGGGAGAATCCCCCAAGAGAGCCGCCCCAGGAGCCTACCCAAGAGCGGTTCCCTGCAGAGGTGAACCAGACACTGAGGCTCATTTTGGTGGGGAAAACGGGAAGCGGGAAGAGT
The DNA here is from genome assembly GCA_004027655.1 of Graphiurus murinus. NCBI lineage: Eukaryota > Metazoa > Chordata > Mammalia > Rodentia > Gliridae > Graphiurus > Graphiurus murinus. The sequence continues at coordinate 55,801 of PVLC010006270.1, read as the reverse complement.
GCCACGGGCAACAGCATCCTTGGGCGGCGAGCCTTCGCGTCTAGACTCAGTGCCAGACCGGTGACCACAGCCTTGCAGAAAGAGCACCGCGAGTGGGCCGGGAAGCACCTGGAGGTGATCGACACCCCAGATATCCTGTCCCCCGGGGTCCAGCCAGAAGCGGCCGCCGCGGAGATAGACCAGGTCATCGCCTGCTCCTCCCCCGGGCCTCACGCCCTGCTGCTGGTCATCCAGCTGGGCAGGTTCACGCAGGAGGACCAGCAGGCTGTCCAGCGCCTTCAGGAGGTCTTCGGAGGGGGCGTCCTGGCTCACACCGTCCTGGTGTTCACCCGGAAGGAAGACCTGGCCGGGGGCTCCTTGGACGAATACGTGCGCGAGACGGACAACCAGAGCCTCGCCCGCCTGGACGTGATCTGTGGCCGGCGCCACTGTGGCTTCAACAACCGCGCCGAGGGGGCGGAGCAGGAGGGCCAGCTGCGGGAGCTTATGGAGAAGGTGGAAGCCATTCTATGGGAGAACGACGGCGACTGTTACAGGTACCCGGCTTCCCAGCACATAAGCCAGCACATAAGCCAGGAGCCGGGTTCCAGCGCCCAGGAGGCCCGGCTGGAGGGGCTGGCCCAAACCCACCGAGAGTCTGCAGAGACCCCCCGATGCCTGCGGGGGGCGCCGCCCGTGTGAGCCCAGGCGACCTGGGAGGAGACTCGCTCAGCGCCTGCACCCCTGCGTCCAGCCCCTGGGGTGCTCATGGTCTGGGGTGCTCCCCATTCCGTGGGACACTGCCCAGTCCCCAGGTCCCAGCAGCTGGTGTGTTGAGATGGGTGTGGGCCTTGGTCCGGGCCCCCATTCCGGTCCTCCATGGCTTCTTCCAGAACACCTGAGTCCTCCCTCTGCTGCGCGCCCAGCCCACTGGCCTCGGTGAGGGACCTTCCCTTTCCGTGGATGGCAGTCTTGGGGTACTTGAACCCGAGCTTCTTGAGGGCCGGCCTGTCGCTCTCCTCCAGGGAGGCTTGGCCGCTGGAGGCTGTGGGTGTTGATGCGACTCGGTGTGACCTGCGGGCCAGGTGGGCTTCCTTCTCGCCCACAGAGAGGGTGGACAGAATGACTGCTAAGGCACCCGCTGTGCATGCTGGGTAGAACATGGCAGTTGCTCTGGTTCGGGGAGGGATGGATCCAGAGTGGGGAGGACGGCGAACAGGGCCAGAGGAGGAGGCGGAGAGAGCAGCTATCTTTTCTTTTCTTTCTTTCCTCCTCCTCCTCCTCTCCCTCCTCCTCCTCCTCCTCCTCTTCCTCCTCCTCTTCTTCTTCCTCCTCCTCCTCTCCCTCCTCCTCCTCCTCCTCCTCTTCCTCCTCCTCCTCTTCTTCTTCTTCCTCCTCCTCCTCCTCCTCTTCTTCTTCCTCCTCCTCCTCCTCCTCTTCCTCCTCCTCCTCCTCCTCTTCCTCCTCCTCTCCCTCCTCCTCCTCTTCCTCTTCCTCCTCCTCCTCTTCTTCCTCCTCCTCCTCCTCCTCC
>PVLC010006270.1:22743-54191 GCA_004027655.1 Graphiurus murinus | reverse complement strand
GAGGCTGGCCTCGAACCTGTGATCCTCCTGTCTCAGCCTCTTAAGTACTAGGATTGCAGGTGTGTGCCACCATGCCCAACTAGGCCTTTCTCTTGAACCAGAAGTCCCTTGGGTTCTTCCCAGGCTTGGGAAGGATGAGTAAAATAAGGGAAGGGTATCCAAGAAGCCAGCTCTGGGCAGGAAGGTGGACCGTAGCCCTGGCTAGGGATTGGAGGCCCCTGGAGGTACCAGGCAGACAGGGGCAGAAGGGAAGAGCCCTCCCCGCATGGGATTGTAGACCAGGGGGTACACGAGTTGCTTCCCTTTCCCTTGGCCTCCATGACCCTTCAGCAGTTCTGCCTTCTGGTGTTAGGAAGCAGTGATTTCCCCCCTTCTCCCTTGATAGTAGGGAGAGGGCGGTGGGGTGAGGGTCGGCCTGCGTGTCCGGGCTCCCTAGCGGGGTACTGTGGAGGGAGTCGGGGAAGACGGGAATGGGCCAAGGAGTCAGGTGATGCCTTTGCCATCTTGGGACGGTCTGCTCCCTCTGTGAGGGAACCTGCAGCACCTGGGAGCTTCCTGGAAGGCTCTTCCTAAGGACAGAGTTTAGAAGAAGCCATGCTAGGTGTGTCAAGAAGGCGGCAGGAGCCGGGCGTGGTGGCGCACCCTTGTAATCCCAGCATTTGGGAGGCTGAGACAGGAGGATCCGGGTTCGCGGCCAGCCTCAGCTACCTAGAGAGGCACTCCGCAACTTAGTGAGACCCTGTTTCAAAATAAAGAATAAAAAATAGGGCTGGGGTTCGGGAGGCTAAGACCGGAGGATCCGGATTCGCGGCCAGCCTCAGCTACTTAGTGAGGCACTCCACAACTTAGTGAGACACAGTTTCAAAATAAAGAATAAAAAATAGGGCTGGGGGTGTAGCTCGGAGGTAGAATGCCCCTGAGTTCAATCCCCAGTACGAAAAAAAAAAAAAAAAAAAAGGGCCGGGGGTATAGCTTGGAGGAGGTAGAATGCCCCTGGGTTCAATCCCTGGTACTGCAGAAAAAAAAAAAAAAAAAAAAGGTGGTGGCAGGAGTAGGAGTTGGCCTGCCTCTGACCTCCACAGGAAGCCCTCTCGACCCCTACACAGGCTGCCAAGCCTCAACTTCTCTGAGGTTCAAGAGCTGATCAGAGATGTCAGCAGTTTCGCACAACAGCAGGCATTTCCAGTTCCCGACACCGAGTGGGAAGCTCTTGGTAAACTTGGAGACTTCCACTGAAAGGCCAAGGCCGTCCTTCTTCAGGAACAAGAACTGCATCTCAAGAAAGGTCTGCACTAGAAGGAGGAGCAAAGTGAAAGGGAACCCTGGCTTAAGAGGTCGGAACCACGTCTTTCCAAGGTCAAAGTGATCAGCCAGCCATTCAAGTGTCTGCTAGAATAAACTCAGGATTGTTTAGAAGAAAACAAAATCCAGAATCTACAACACGTTGTCAGTACATTATTAAATCTTGTACACTATTAAAAATTATTCTTTTGGAACATAAAGATACAAAGCTATTATATATATATCACAAATTTTTGTGTATTTTCATTATTATAACATTTAACGTATTTTCTGTGTTCCTTGTGATGAGTTCCCCCCCCCACCCCAATCCAGGGATTATTTAGAAATGTGAGTTTAAGCTGGGGATGGTGGCGCATTCTTGTAATCCCAGTACTTGGGAGGCTGAGACAGGAGGATCACAGGTTCGAGGCCAGCCTCAGTAACTTAGTGAGACCCTGTTTCAAAATAAGAAGTAAAATAGGGCTGGTGGTGTAGCTTGGAGGTAGAATGCCCCTGGGTTCAAACCCCAGCACCAAAAGAAAACCAAAAAGAGTTTAAATTCCAAATGTTGGAGTCTTTTCTAGAAATGACAGTACCCAACAGAATAGCCATTATACACATGAGGCTACTGAGCACTTGATACACAGCTGCGGCCCCCGAGGAGCTGAACTTTAAATTATATTTAATAATTATCATGTTTTCTCTGGTACCGAGGATTGAACCCAGAGGCATTCTACCTCCAAGCTACACCACCAGCACGATTTTATTTATTATTTGGAAACAGTCTCACTAGCTTACTGAGTGCCTCAAGAAGTTGCCGAGACTGGCTTTGAACCTCCGATCCTCCATTCTCAGCCTCCCAAGTACTGGGATTACAATTGTGCACCACCACGCCCAGCTCCAAATTTTCTTTAACTATAATTAGTTTCAATAAAAACAGAAGCTGGGCATGGTGGTGCACCCTTGTAATCCTAACATTTTGGAAGCTGAGACCAGAGGATCCGGATTTGTGGCTAGCCTCAGCTACCTAGTGAGGCACTCTGTAACTTAGTGAGACCCGGTTTCAAAATAAAGAAGAAAAAATAGAGCTGGGGGTGTAGCTTGGAGGTAGAATGCCCCTGAGTTCAATCCCCAGTACCGCAAAAAAATAAAATAAAAATAAAAATAAATAAATAAAAACAGAAGCAGGGTAAACTAGCTCGCCATGACTGGTGATTACTGTTTTGGTGGAAGCACATCTGGCTCACAGGTGTACCTCCGATCGTGCTGAATTGCACGGCAAATGTGAGGCTCTCTGCAACTTGGTGAGACCCTGTTTCAAAATACATATCTGTAATCCCAGTACTTGGGAGGCTGAGAAAGAAGGATCACAGGTTCGAGGCCAGCCTCAGGAATTTAGCAAGGCCCTGAGCAACTTAGTGAGACTCTGTTTCAAAAAATAAAAAGACTAGGGCTGGGGGTGTAACTCAGGTAGAACACCTCTGGGTTATATTCCCCGTATCAAAGGAATTTTGCCCAGCCTTATCAGCCTGGAAATTTTCTTCAGAATGGATTATCTATCTTTTATCTTTTATTGCTTCTCCAATTGTTATGTCAATAGCACAGCCAGGTCCCCTCATGGCCCGGTAACATTTTTTTCAGTACAAATCTAGGCGATACCTGGGTATGGATATGCACACCTGTAATCCCAGAGACTCAGGAGGCTAAAGCAGGAGGCTCAAAAGTTTGAGATCAGCTGGGTGTGGTGGCCCACGCTTGTAATCCCAGTATTTGGGAGGCTGAGTCAGGAGGATCGCAAGTTCTCAGCCAGTCTCGGCTACTTAGTGAGGCCCTCCACAACTTAGTGAGACCCTGTTTCAAAATAAAGAATAAAAAATAGGGCTTGGGTGTAGTTCAGAGGTAGAATGCCCCTGGGCTCAATTCCCAGTACCGCAAAAAAAAAAAAAAAAAAAAAAAAAAGTGTCACACGAGATGAACAAGTATTTATTTCCTTGGTGGTCAGAATATCCCAGGGAAAGGGTTGTATAGAAATAATGGCGGCATCTGGAGACACCTCAGGAACAGGAGCCCTAAAGGCTAAAGCTTCCCTGTGAGGGGCCTGGCTGCAGGGAAAAGCTGCATCTGAGTTCAAGGAACTCCTTGGAAAATGGGGTTTGATACTCACATGGGACCACATGCTCATACCCCAGGCAGTAGATTCGAGATACTTCTAGGCAGAGGTTGAGTCTCTACCAGGAATATATATTTAAGGGTACCTAAAATGCAAGATTAAGGACAAAATTCCTTCTGGTAGTCCCTTAGGCCTAATGATACAATATTGGAGAGATAAGCGTGCAAAATTACAATGTTTTAGCAAATTATAACCCTCTCGTCCTCTATCTATGGGGATGCAAAGCCTGGCAAATTAAAGCTATAAGATATGTGTTTACTGTCTATTTGTATGTGTGTCTAGACCCATAAATGTAGTGTCTGTTTATTGTCCACATGGTACCAACAGTGGCCTGCCACAGCTCCTTAATAGCTGGATCTTGAGCAAGGCTCAGCCCGCTGGAGTCCTGCAAGGCAGACGATTCCAAAAGAAGGAATGCGTGGCATATCCCACTTTGCATTATGTTATATTCTGGAAATTTGGGGTGCTTTGGGTTTTGCTTTTACATTAATTATAAAGGAAAATTTCTTAGAAGCACAAGATGGCCGGACAGATAGTGATCTCTTAGCTGAAAAAACAGTGCCTCAAGACAACTCATAAGAAATTCATTAACCACATACAAACATTAGTCAGGAAATGGGCTTTGCAAACTTAGTTACTAAACAGCCTTATGTTCCCTCTCAGCACACAGGAATAGAAACAAAATAAATAAGCCAAAGAGATTTAGGTCTACTATTTTATCTATGAGTAAAGAAGACTTTCAGACAGATAGTCTTTGCCCACTTCCACCTTGTCTCCCTGGAACTTCACCAGATACATTAACTCTCTTATCGCCCCCCACGCTCGACCCCTGCCTGCGGGGGCCCAGAGAGAGAGAGGCGACAAAATGGTTGCTAGTTCAAGCTTCTTTCTTCTTCTTCTTCTTTAAACAGGGAGAGAGCTAAGCTTATAAGCCTAGTAGCAAGGGGAGGGGGAAACTTGGGACCAATCATAGAGGTGACCATGAGGCTACTGCATGCCCCTCTCTAGTACTCCTATGCATGCACTCTCTGTCCACGAGTTCTGACGTACTGGTGCATGCGCGCTGACGTGGTACAGCCCTCCTCCAGGAAGGTTATCACCTGTCAGTCATCCAGCGGTTGGCTGCCTCTGGCACCTTGCCAGGCGCCATCTTGGGCTAGGCCTCCCCACGCCTGCCGGGCAAGACCCCGACATTTCTAGCTGCCTGAGACAAAGATAAGAACACTGCTTAAAGAAGCTAAACAAATAGTAAAGATTTAAACTAATGAATAGAGGCTATTCGTTAACCTTTAACACTGCTTTGTACTAAAAGAATCTTTATATGCATATTGTATTTTGTAGCCTTTACTGTTTTCTTAACCCCATTAAATGTCATGGGAAATGGCTTTTCTAGTTAAAGATGTACCTACTCAACCTTTAGAAAAATAAGACTGTAAAAATTCCTGTTCTATATGCCTCACTGCAAAAAAGATAGTAAAAAAGCAGCTACTACAAGCAATAAACAGATGTGCTTCAACACTGCATGCGTTGTGAGCGTATTCTCACGACCTCGTCTCAATCCACACCTGTAGAAGGACCCCGACCCCACTGCCTGGAGGGCTGGACCCCCACATTGGGCTATATAAAAGAGTACTTAGAAATAAAAAAAAAAAAGGATGGGGATTGGAATTAAGGCAGTTAAAGATTTTTGCATAGGAAAAAAAGAGGTCCAAAGCATGGACAGTTGGTAATTATGGTAGCAAGGGCAGTAATTTTCAAGTAAGGCACCCAGATTTCTTTCCTACTGGGTTTCCCACCAAATCTTAACTTTTTTTGTTTGTGTTTTGGGGACTGGGGATTGAACCCAGGGGCATCCTACCTCTGAGCTACACCCCCAGCCCTATATTTCATTCTTTATTTTGAAACAAGGTCTCACTAAGTTGCTGAGGGCCTCACTAAGTAGCTGAGGCTGGCTGCACACCTGTGATCCTCCCGTTTCAGCCTCCCAAGTTCTGGGATTACAAGCGTGCACCACCACACCAGGCTTAACTTTTTAAATATAGTTTAAAGTTCTCCACGAGGTTGGGACTGGGTGGCACCACCTTGGGCTCCACCTTAATCTCCATGTGGTTGGGATTCAGTGGTGTCATCTTACTGGATTTAGCTACCTTATCTGGTTTAGCCCTAATATAAAATTTAAAAAGTAGGCTTGTTCTGTAAGTGGGAAAGAAAATGGGCAAAAGTCTACATATTTGGGGTCCCCTTAAGGGGTATAATGTGGCAATGTGTGATGCAGATCTGTCTCATGGTGACAGGTGGCCACCTGAACTATTTTGTTTCAGTGTCATCCATGATTGGCCGTCTCTGCTCCACATTTCCCACAGTATGGACTTCAGTGTTTACTGAAAAAAAACAAATAAGTAAAAGTAAGAGATGTCATTAAAAGTTAACAGATTTTTTTTTTAGGTTAACAGGATTATATTATTTCTATTTGATGTTTAAATTATAATGTTCATTTTTTAGGATCTTTTAGTTGTTAAAATAATGACTGAAAGTATGGACTGGCTATTAAAATGGGTAAATCAGGTAAATATAAATATTTTTATATAAATGGCTTATCTTTATAAGTAAGTTAAATGCTAAGCATCCACTGCCAAATATAAAGTATTCCTGACTTAACATGAGAAAAAGACAATATATTTGAGTCTTTTTTTAATATGTAAGGAACAGTTTAAGATTGCAGTCTTTTGGATGTTAACTAAACAAGTTACTAAGGGTCAAAGTGCTGACTGATACGTGATGCTATACATATATAAGGCTAAAAAAAATTCTTAGGCTGTGTTTTGATAAACAATTATTAAAACATTATGAAATGTTTTTACCTAAGTGTTAAGTATTTCCTTTACCTAAAAGAAGGAATTTATGGAAATTGAAGAATTTAATGTTTTTACCTAAGTGTTAAGTGTTTTCTCTTACCTAAAAGAAGGAATTTATGTAAATTGAAGAATTTAATATAGGGGATTAGTGTAAGGATTGTTTACATGTAAAGATTGTTTTAATTGTCTAAAGTTAGAAAAATTTGTTAAGACAAAGGTAAATCCAATAAATAACAATGGATATTCAGAGGTATGTGGAGGTACTATAATAAGAAAAGGGGGAAATGCTTTTATATAAAAAAGATTCTGTATGGCAAATTTTTATTGTAAATGACTAAATTATCCCATAGGGAAAAGAAATTTGAAAACAAAAGTCAGAAGATTAAGTGAATCACAGAGGGTTAAAGGAGGTGAAAATATCTGCTAAAGATAACTTATAATAAATTTTTTCCCATAAATTGGGTAAAATTAAATTATTTAAAGAGTTTTCTATAAGTTGTACTTAATACATTGATTCTATGTTTAAAACAATTAGGTTTCCCCCCCCCAAGATATCAATCTGCTCTTAAAAACAAAACTTAGCCTAGGAAATTTTTTCCATTTCATTAAGATAATTTTCTATGTTCTTTTTATTTAAAACAATACGGTTTTGTGTTCTTCACATTCACTAAGAACTAACTTAAAGGTTGGGTTTTAGCAAGATAATCTCTTATCTTCACTGTTTTTGATTACCTAGTAAGCTGAATGTTAAAAGAATCAGGGTTTGTAACTTTGGATTACTCTATTTGACATCCTATATATATCTGAAAGCTAAATATACTGTATATCTCGGTTCAGCTAAATGTTTCATAAAAAGCTTATAAAGTTAAAAGATGTATGTGTTTTACATACATGCGAGCTAACCAATGAGTGATCTCCTTATGCAATATGCATTGTGCTTGTACCTTAATTTACTAAAACTTTTGTCATCTATGTTTAGTACCACTCAAAAATCTGTCATTAAGACCTGGTTTACATCTGCTTGCCTTGACCAAGTAAATGTCTTATTATTGTATAAGAAAGATACAACCATCTGATTGTTAATATTGTCCTCTAAACTTATAAAAATCTAGAGCTATTCTTTGATATTTATCAATGTTAACTGACATAGACTTGTAATTATAGTTATCCTACTGAGCCACAAATTCTAAGTTTCACTCCAATGGTTAAGGTTATGTTAAGGTTAAGTTAAAAAAATGTTACCTTCTGTGTAACCATAGTGTTGTTGTTATTATTATTATTATTATTATTATTATTATCATTATTATTATCATTATTATTATATTTTTTTGCAGTACTGGGGATGGAACCCGGGGGCATTCTATCTCCGAGCTACACCCCAGCCCTATTTTTTGTTCCTTATTTTGAAACAGTTGCAGAGGGCCTTACTAAGCAGCTGAGGCTGGCCTCGAACCTGGAGCCTCCAGTCTCAGCCTCCCAAATGCTGGGATTACAAGTGTGCGCCACCATGCCCAGCTATCATAGTGTTAATTATTACTGGCTCCTTTATAAGTTAAATATATTTGTATTTCCTAAGTATCTTCTAAAATGCAAAGCTTAAGAAAATACTTTACCAATCTGATGTCCTCTAATAAAAAATTGTTAATAGTTATATGTACATATTTTTAAGGTTTGTTTGTGTACTCATAAATTGTATTATTGTCATCTTGAAGCAAAGATAATTAGAGGTGATAAAACACTTTCATTTCAAATCATGCCACTCTGATTAAAGATTGGATGTTACTAATATATATATTTAAATATATATATATTTAAAGCCCAATTTAAATAGGGATTTGTTTATGTCAAATTCAAATGGAGATCTGTCTTTATCATCAAATATTATCAAAACTATTATATAAATGGATTTGTTTTGCCCCTAATACTTTTGTTTATATTTTTCATATATTCCATTTGTTTATATTTTCCATATATATGACTTAACAGACATATACATATATATATACGTACATATACATATACATATATATATACATACATACATATACATATACATATGTATATGTATATGTCTGTTAAGACCCAATCTGGGTAATAAAATAACCCAAAGTAAGTCCTTGCTCTAGTTGGGGCGAGTCCCGGGGGACCACCCCTTGTGGAGGCTGTACAGCCCCGCCACACAGAGCTGCTCCAATTCCAAGGGGGTTAAAAGAAAAAAAAGCCGAGCTGCTTTCAAAAGCGGTTTCTTTCTTTCTTTCTTTTTTTTTAACAATGCCATAAAACTTTACTTGGAACAGTGGGGAGGTTGTCCCCTTAGGGGGTGTGTTTGAGGGAATCTGCAAGGAGGTGCAATAAAAATTCTCTGTCTCGCTAATATTTTGAGGTAAACACAGCCTCTCAATGTCATTGCCTGAATGAGCCAAACATATGGCCATCCATTTATAACACATAGACTAAGGCTCGTTTTTAAAAAAGAAAGTGCCTTCAGGTGGAAGGGTTAGGCCGGAGACATCAGTGATGGCGGAACAGAGCTGCCAGTGCTCCTGGCGGGGCCGCGGGGCCAGGAGGCCTCTTGGTGCCTCTCGTCTGGGACAACAAACCAAAAAAACACTAAAACAAAAAGCAAAACAGAAAGTGAGATCTGGTCACAGGCCTAAAGGGAAAGAGAACATCCTGTATCCTGTTTTGGAAAAGTAACAACAGTCACAGGAAGCAGAGCGGTGGTCACGCTCTCCAGACATTCCCAAACAGTCACCCCATGGTTTCTTTCTCTTTTTTTTTTTTTTTTTTTTGCAGTACTGGGGATTGAACTCAGGGGCATTCTACCTCCAAGCTATACCCCCAGCCCTATTTATTTATTCTTTATTTTGAAACAGGGTCTCACTAAGTTGCGGAGGGGCTCACTAGGTAGCTGAGGCTGGCCGCGAACCCAGATCCTCCGGTCTCAGCCTCCCAAAACCCCACCGTTGCTGAGAAAAGAAAATGGTGAACTTTCCCCCGCAGAGTTGTTCCCTCCTGGGTGTGGAGAGATACGCAGGACTGCTCTCCAAGCTTGAGGGAAGAGAGCGAGTTCTGGACAGGAAGGCCTGGTGCTGCCTGGGGGACGCCTCCCCATGTCTGAGACTCTCTAGGAAGTGGCTGAAGCAGGACAGATCCTGAGTCCATTCCATGATGGCAGAAACCCAAGGGAGAGCTCACGGTGCAGCGTGCACCAAGTGGGCAAGAGCGAGGGCGGTGGGTTAGGGGAGCAGGCAGGACAGGAGTGATCCAGGGACATTCCCAGCAGGCCTCGGGGCGGGGGGATGTGCAGCTGCCAGTGGGTGAGAAGAAATTAGTGATTGCTTCATGAATTCTGGGAACTCGGCATCCACAGAGAACAAGAAAGAATAATTAAAGTTCAAGGTTGAAAATGCTTTGGCCTGGCTATTTCGCACGTCAGGGAAAGTACTGTCTTGGGTGGAACAGGAAACACTTCTATGAGAAGAAGTCTGATAGATGGTAATTCAAAACAAAACAAAAAATGGTGGGGGGACAGACACAATAAAAAAAAATTTTAATTTATTAGAATAAGAGTCATTCATAAATTGGGAAACACCAAATGAAAGGGACCAATGCCAATCGCACTGCTCCAAGAGGTGAGAATTTCAGGTGGAGAAGGAAGCAAGATACAGAAATGATTGGGTTAGTGACAGTTATGAAATTGCTTTTTGTTTTTTGCTTATGGCAAGTCCTTAGTCACATAACTCAAGCTGGCTCCTTGGAATTGGCTGAAGTTAGGTTCTGTTTCTTCTAACATAAGTATTTACCAGAAATGACTCGGGTTAAGTTTCGTTTCTGTCGGCAGGTTAAGCAAGGGTGAGGCTATTTTTAAGTTGTTGGTTTTACTTGCTCAGTAATTTTTTCCGACCCAGCTGTCTTCAGCTGTGCTGAGCTGCTGTTGCGGATTTGACCCCGTTGGTTTTCCTGTGTTCTCTGAGAAGGCTCCTGCAAGGACGTTTCGTATTAACCCTTTCCCCAGGGAGACCGTGCGAGAGTCATGGCCAACACAAAGCCCTCGGGTTCTCGAGACGGGGACCCTTTGCTGGCGCAGAGGGACAATGGATAGACAGCAGCTGGGGTCCCAGTGGAGAAGGGCCAGGAAGCCACCCAGCTCGGGGCACCAGGGGGATTCCCAGGCCTCTGAGTGCCCGGCCCCACAAGAGACGGGACAGACCCTCGTTCCCTGGGTGAAAGCACGTCCCGCTTTAAAACCCAGGTGGGCGTCAGTGCTCCTAAAGGAATCCTCTGTATGGGTGGGGAAAGATGAGCTGCTCTTTGCAAACAGTGGAGTAGATATGGGGGGATTCAGCAGTGGAACAGTGTGTGGTCCAGTAACCCTGGATCATAGACTAGGACAGTGAGACTGTCCCATCAGTGGGGATCTGTGTCCCACGTTCAGGAAGACGCTTAGGTGACAGGTGCCATAACCTGAAACGTGTCCCCAAAACGCATGGGTTGGAAACCCCATCCCTGTGGCCACGCTGTCAGACAATGGGACTTTTGAGGATGTTTTTAGGTTGTGACTGGATTAACGCCACTTTAAAAAGGACTCGGAGGAATAGATTCAGTCTCCTTTCTTCTGTCATGGGAGGAAACAGTGCTCCTCCCCCTCCAGAGCCTGTAGAAGTTATGGTATCATCTTCTAAGCAGAGAGTGGGCCCTCAGCAGACACCTGAACCTGCCAGTCTTGACCTTGGGCATCTCAGCTCAGAACTGTGAGAAATATATTTGTTTTCTTTATAAATTACCCAACCTCGGGTATTTTGTTATAGTAGCAGGCTAAATCATAGGCTTTAAAAATCTAATAATATGCACCATCAAGCTGACTTTTTAGCTTTGAACTGACAGCATCTTTTCATAAATTTGGAAAGACTTTAAGACAAAACCAACCTGGAGTTTTGCCCTTCATGAGGAGATAATTCATTATATTTTCGATTCAGAGTTGTTCCTTCTGTACTGTGTCTCCTATATCATACCTCTCATCTAGTCCTACATGGAAATATTTGTCTATTTTCCAATTTTAAATCAATTAATCTTTGGTAGCATGAAAAAGGTTTTGTTTTCCATGGGCAATTGTTTGGTGTTTTTGTGGAAGATCTTTCATGTCTTGTAAAAAAATTCAAATATTTAGTCTTTCCCCAATTTCCCAACAAAACTTTCCATAACTGAAGTAATAATTTGTCTGCCTCTCAAAAGTATGTAAGGGTTGAGCTAAATAAACTCGGCACGCAATATTTACTGTCAGCCCTCCTGAATCTATCCCTTGTTTTTCTCTTTCTTAAGTAACTTTTGTCTTTGTTTTTCTCAAGCCACACTTTCTCCCTCCAAGCTTGTCCGACTTAACCGGCTGGCTCCGGCTTCGATAACAGGGGCTTCTCAGATCCTTGCTGCTTCCCAAGGGAAGAACCTGTTTCTTTGCCTTCTTGACAGCATTAACTTGAACACAAGGGCAAGAAGAATTGGAGTGCATGTTACACCAAAAATAACCTTCTCAGTCGAAGATTTTTTTTTTCTTTCATATGAAGCCTGCATTTACTGTTCCTTAGGAGCTTTATGTGGCTTTTGGTTCAAACATTTGCTACTGAAAGTTGTATTACAATAGGATGCTAAATTTGTGTCTCAGAATTGTGGCTAAAACTCCAACATGAAAGTAAATGGACGCGAAGGACACCCGCGTGCTGCAGGGCGAGATGGAGGGTGGCTTCCCCTTGGGACCCTGTCTCCAGACACCTTGGGCTTCTCTAACCATTGAGTGGCGGGCGCCAGCCCTCCAGGCAGCGGGGTCAGGGGTTCCTCGACAGGTGTGGAATGAGACGAGGTCGCAAAAATATGCTCACACCCAAATGCAGTGAAGAAGCACATCTGTTTTATTGTTTGTCAGTCGCTGTTTTATACTATTTTTTTGCAATGAGGCATATAGAACAGGAATTTTTACAGACTTGTTTTTCCAAAGGTTATCCTCAACCAGTTAAGGTTACAACACATATATAAAAATTCTTTTCCATTAGTTAAAATCTTTATGATTTTGTTTAGCCCCTTTAAGCAGTGTTCTATCTTATCTCAGGAAGTTAGAGGGTTCCAGGGAGACCAGGCGAAAGAGTAGCTATTTAGATAAAAGTGCAAAGCCTGTTTCTGGACTAATGCTTGTAAAAGGTTAATGCATTGGGTTTCTCGACACACTGCTTTTTTTTTTTTCAGCTAAGAGATCAGTATCTGTCAGATCACATGTTTCTAAGAAATTTTCCTTTATAATTAATATGAAAGCAAAACCCAGAGCACCCAAAATTTAATAATGCAAAGTGGGATATGCCACACATTCCTTCTTTTGGAATCGTCTTGATATGGGAAAGAATAATCAGAGCCATGGAAATATTATTAGTTAAGAATTTAGACTTAGGATAGAAGAAAAAGGAATTCCCTGCTCCCTCCCTTAGCTGCCCATGTGCTGACAATTAGCAGAGAAGGTAAACAGAGAGGGCTTGCAAAGCCATGAGGCCAGCCCCCCCCCCCCCCATGCCAGCCAGAGACAGGAGCGGCAGGGGTCATCTCTAAACCTAAACAAGGCGGCACCAGCCTGGTCAGGCCTGGAGACAGGGCCTTGAGTTACTGCGCTCTTTCTACTTTGGGTATCTTGCTCCTGCTAGGTGAAAGTGTAAGAAATCTCACATTTCCCCTTTTCCCTTCTTCTCAAGGTTAAGTGACCAACTGTATATAAGGGTTGGAATCTCTTTGTTCGGGGCCAAGAAATTGGGAAATGACCCAGTCTGGGTCATCAGCTGCTGATTAAAGGAAGACCCCCTTATCCTACTTTTGGCCTCCAGAGTTTTCTTTGTCTCTGAGACTAGGCTTGTGGGGAGCTCTCTCCTGCAACCAGTCTGCCTTGCAGGACTCCAGTGGACCGAGCCTTGCTCAAGATCCAGCTATTAAGGAGCTGTGGCAATTGAGTCCTTGCTAACTTCTGTTCATTGTGCAATCTAAACTTGTTTGTGCTTTGGGGAAATACTGGAGAGGGAGATGTCCTATTCGGGGCAACATGGTTCAGGGCACCCGTGGAGGAGCAACTTCAAGATGGCAGAGCGAGGAGGGTCAGCAGGTGTGGTCACTGGAGACATCCTGGTAGAGCATGGGGAACATGTTCTGAGTGTTCCTAGAAATGATGAGGTGAGGAGGTTCTAGGAGAAAAGTAGGAACAGAATCCTGGCTTCCACTGTTTTTTTCTCTACGTGACAGGGAATTTTTGCACCACGAAAACTGCACAGGCTTCAGAAACCTTGGTCACATACCATTTCTGTCACCACATAATAAAGAGACAAGGAGACTGTGGCCTTTGGCCAGTGGAAAGTTTGAAAGTGTGGCTCAAATCTCTCAGGAAAAAGGAGACAAAGAGGAGCCCTGGGGGGTAAACCAAGTCTAGCTCCCAAATCATCTTGAGCTTTTATCAAAAAGTGAAATTTACCTCTGTGTTATTAAAAAGTCATTGTGGTATCTCCCAAGACAAAACACATTCTGATTCTGCACAAATATGAGAGAACTGAGAAGTTTTATTATAATAACAGCAAACAATTCAACTGAGGGGGGCAGAAGTGTGAGAAAGCTGTGCTGAGCATAACGCACTCAAGGTGTGAGGACATGGGTGGGGTACAACAATTACTTTGTTTCTCCAGAAAAGGAGAGAACAAGAAGCAAGGCAAACATTCCTACCATGTCTACTCCTTCTTACTACTATAATGGAGGCATTAGCCAATGCAATCAGACAAGCGAAAACAATTAGGTGCATAAGGATAAAGAGAGAAGGAGTGATAAACAGTGGAACATCAGCAATAAAGGAATTGGCGATCAATACATACAAGTCGAATGGTTCTCAAAGCTTATACTGAGGTGGATAGAACTAGTCTTAAAAGGGACTTTTACTCTTCTCTGGATTCTCAGTCTCAGAGGACTGGTTACTTGCCAAATTCCTTAAACTGAGATTGGCCAGAGAGTTTCTACAGATACACAGATACATCTGAATATACCAATATACTTATCTGTGTAATTGCTTTGTTTCACGTTCTGGCATTTGGAAATCACTACTTTATTGAGTTCTGAGAGATCTGTTTTCCAAACTAGTCTCTATTCTTCAA
Source organism: Graphiurus murinus (assembly GCA_004027655.1). Lineage (NCBI taxonomy): Eukaryota > Metazoa > Chordata > Mammalia > Rodentia > Gliridae > Graphiurus > Graphiurus murinus. The sequence goes on along the minus strand of PVLC010006270.1, from coordinate 39,723 downwards.
AGAGCAGGTGATAAGGACCAATTTGAGTCCTTCTGTGAAAATATAATGGAATTGGCATCCATTGAGAGAGACATCTACAAGATTACCTAATGCAAACATAATGCTGTCTAACAAATCCTATGGGGAAGGTGATCATTATTCTCCTAAGGGCAAAGATAAGTAAGTAGAAGTTACAGAAAGAATCTAGAGGAGAAACTTTTACTAGAAACTACTGGATAAAACTTGGAGTCATCTTCTTTGGTCTCCTGCATTCCTTTCTCTGTGACTCTGAGGAAGAATTCAAAGATAGCAATCACTCATTTCTGTGTTAGAGTTTCACAAATCGAGAAAACATCCTCCCCTCCTATATCAACCATCAGCCACCAATTGCCCAGGGTGAACTTTACTGCACTCCTTGGTCCAGAGCGCCTGAGAGGAAGAAACAAGAGCATTTGGATTTTGGTGAATGAGAAAGTCATCAGAGAACATGAAGACAACATAAATGCATTTTCCATTAGGTGAAATTACGTTTAAAAACATCTAGGAAAAGGGATGCCATGTCACATATTTTCAAGATTATTTCAAGTACCCCATTCTGATTCTCAACTTCCCTTCTGGCATTCTGCTGCTTAAAAGTATAGCGAGTCTCCATTTCCTTCAATTCCCTCTCCATTTGCATCTTTCTCTGTGTCTCCTCCAACTTGTCTTCCAGCTTTCTGATTCTCTCTTCATACTCTGCTCTCATCTGTGCTTTCTCTCTCTCCAGCTCTCTTGCATACCTTTCTTGCATCATTTGGATTTGCTTTTGAATCACCACCTCGGCTCTTTGGTAACCCTCATTGGTGTAGCAGCTTCCGCCATTCTCCTCCATGATGCGCAGGACCAGGGCCAGCAGCTGCTTCCTCTGGGCCTCCTGCTCAGCTCCTCTTGCCCTGTTATTGAACACACAGCAGCGATTATTCAACTTGGCCATCAGCTCTTGAATGAAGTCTGGAGCGTCTTCTAAATAATCTTCAAAACTGGTGTCTTCCAAGTCATCTTTCCGGGTGAATAAGAGAATCATGAATCTCCTAGCCTCCTCTCCAAACATTTCCAGGACGTGCTCTGTGGCCTCCTGCTCTTCCTTAGTGTGGCGGCCCAGCGGGACCACCAGGGCCAGCGCGTGAGGCCCTGGGGAGGTCAGGAGGATACAGCGCGCGATCTCCCGACGCGTGTCGGCATCCTGTACTTGGGTGTCGAAAATGCCAGGTGTATCGACGACAACAATCTCCCTTTCCTGCCACATCGTGCTCCTCTTCTCACAGGCCTTCGTGATGGATTTTGACGCCATGCCAGAATTAAAGACTTTCTCTCCCAGGATGCTGTTCCCCGTCGCACTTTTTCCCGCTCCGGTTTTCCCAACTAAGACAATTCTCACTTGGGAATTGCTGCCATCTTGGTTTCCAGGTCCCAGGTCATTTAGGAAACAAAAGACACAGGAGTTAGAGTCCATCTGCAATGACTTCCCCTGCTGTGACCCCTGCCCCCTGCCCTTCTCTATGCTGGTTTGGGGCTTCTCCCCACCGTCACCTGTGCGCTCACGGGGGCTGTACACAGCATCTGGGCCCAATGCAGCCAGCATGTCCTCATCTCCTGTCTCCCTCTCTCTTTTCAGGATCCCTGTGTGCTCCTTCCCCTCAACTTTTGTATCATCGCAGCCCACAGAGGATGAAACACGATGGATTCTCAAAAGAGCTACGAGTGGCTTCTGGTGGCTATCCCCAAAAAGGGAACCCAAGAAGTAGCAAGGGGTAAGGAGAAACGAGGACAGGGCCGGGGTGCTTTTCTCTTGCTTAGGTGGGGACTGGCTGTCAGGACAGGAGGACCCCACCACTCCCTGCTGGCCAGGGGACCCCCAGCACCTCTTACCATGGGGGGTGTCTGGTTTGCCGGGGCAGGAACTCACACCGTAGGCCTGGGATGCCATTACAGTCGGAATTCCTGTAGATAAAGAAACGTAAACGTCATGTCAGGGAAATGGAGAGTGGTGGAACCTCTGAACTCTGGCAGCCAGTGCGTTCTTTCTGGCCATAAACCTGCTTCTTTGAGATGTCCTGCTGCTTCCCCAAGCTCCCCCCAACTCTGCATTTTCCTGGTCGGCTCCCTCTGTGTGCTCTACAGGGACTCAGTGCTTGCCGGGCTGCTCCTCGGTGCTGGTTCTGGCCCTTCCCCGTCTCTGTCTCATGGGTCAGCACCGGGATGCCTTTCAAGTGTGGACCTGAGCCTGCGCCCCCTCAGAGCCTCCTATGTTTACATCACACTCGACCTCTTTGCTCAGCGGTGGCACGGGCCACTCAAACAGAAGCTGGCCACAGTGCAACCCTGGCCCTCTGCCCCCGCCATGATTCCCCAAAAGGTCAGTGGCGCCCACGAAGACATGGGGTCCCCTACCATTCTTCTGTCACTTGTATCAGCCCATAACCAAGTCCTATTTATTCCACTTCCACGAAATCTCAAAATTCTTCATTGTTCTCCATCTCGTGTGAATCGTACCCACTGTCATCTGTTTGCAATGTAACAGGTTCTTAAGGGGCCTTCTCTCCCGCTCCCTCTCTTTTCTTTTAGGGATTGAGGATTAAACCCAGGGGCGTTCTACCTCTGAGCTCTGCCCCCAGCCCTTTTAGAAATACTTTTATTTTGAAGCCTGGTGTGGTGGCGCATACCTGTAGTCCCAGTACTTGGGAAGCTGAGATAAGAGGATCACAGGTTCGGGTCCAGCCTCAGCAACTTAGTGAGATTCTCAGCAACTTAGCGAGACTCTGTTTGAAAATAAAGAATAAAATAGGGATGGGGGTGGACCTCAGAAGAACACCCTGAGTTCAATCTCTAGTCTCTCTCTCTCTCTCTCTCTCTCTCTCTCTCTCTCTCTCACACACACACACACACACACACACACACACACATACACACACATATACACACTCAAACAACTAAAACATTTTTATTTTGAAACAGCATCTCACTAAGTTGCTAAGTCTGGCCTTGAACCTGTTATCCTCCTGTCTCAGCCTCTCATGTGTTGGGATTACAAATGTGTGTCTCCACACCTGGATCTTCAATCTCTTTTCTACTCTACCATCAGGTATTACTTTAAAACTAAAATTGTATATTTTTCTGTTTGCTTGTTTTTGTATACTTTTATCGGTGCAATGTAATTATTGCACCTATCCCCTGCCTGCCTCACGTTTATGCTTTAGATGCACATAACATATTTGATGTCACAGATTCACAACTGGAAAGCCATTCATTTCAGAGTTTCTTGTAACTTCTCCCGCCCACATGGAAGTCATATGATAATTAAGTGAAACTTGGGTCTTAGATTTTAAAATGGATGCTGAAAACTTTGAGGACTATCAGGATGGAAATAAGTATATATATGTTTTTGGTGCACTGTAATCATACATCACGATGAAGTTCAGGGTGATGGAGGCATATGTGCACACAGGACTCGACGACCCCCCCAACTCCTCGCTTCTTCCCCTCCCCCTCCTCATGTACGACTTTGTGATTGGCATTGATAGATTTGTATATATACGTCATGTCCATCCAGCTCTTATCCTCTTTGTGTAAGGAGAACATGCACTGGGGGTGCCATGAACCACAGCTCAGTTGAATGTTTATGCCCCCTCCCAATTCATATGCTGAAATCCTCCTCCCACGGAGAGGATAATAGGAGGTGAAGCCTTAGAGAGGTGATCAGGCCATGGGTGCAGAGCGCTGGAGAGTGGAATTAGTTCCCTTATAAAAGAGTCTCAACAAAGACAGCTTGTTCCTTCTGCCATGTGAGGTTGGACTGAGAAGACAGCTGTCCAGGAGGAAGCTGACCTCACCGGATCGCAATCTCTCAGGGTCTTGATCTTGGACTTCTAAGCCTCCACCATTGTGAGAAAGAGCTTATTTCTGTTATTTATGAACTACACTGTTTCTGGTGTATTCTTATAGCAGACCAAGTAGACTAAGACAACAGCGAAAGGAAACAGCGTAGGTGACTCCTAAAGATAGCTGCGCCCCATGCTCTTTGCAGGATTAATCACAGTAGACAAGACATTGGAGCAAACCAGGTGTACACAGAGAGGTGAATGGATGAAGGAAAAGGTGTGTGTGTGTGTGTGTGTGTGTGTGTGTGTGTGTGTGTAATGAAATGTTATTCAGCCGTTAAAAAAGAGATCCTGTAAGCCGCGCGTGGTGGCGCACATTTGTAATCCCAGCATTTGGGAGGCTGAGACGGGAGGATCCGGGTTCTCGGCCAGCCTCAGCTACCTAGTGAGGCACTCCGCAACTTAGTGAGACTCGGTTTCAAAATAAAGAATAAAAAATAGGGCTGGGGGTGTAGCTCGGAGGTAGAATGCCCCTGAGTTCAACCCCCAGTACCGCAAAAAAAAAAGAGAGAGATCCTGTACGTGGGCATGGTGGTGCATGCCTCGTAATCCTAGTACTTGGGAGGCTGAGACAAGAGGATTGCAGGTTAGAGACCAGCCTCAGCAAGTTAGTGAGATTTGCAGCAACCAAAGGAGACCCTGTTTTGAAACAAACAAAAAAGAGCTATGGGTGTAGTTCAGAGGTAAAATGCCCTGGATTCAGTCCCCAGTATGCCCTCAAAAAGAAAAAAAAAATAGAGATCCTATCATCTGTACAATGTAGATAATCTGGAGGACTTTGTGCTAAGTGAATTAAGCTAAAAACAGAAAGATAAATGCTGCAAGATCTCACCTGGACGTGGAATCTAAAACAGTCAAACTTATAGGAGCAAAAAGTAGAATGTTAGTTTCCAGAGACTACAGGTTGTGGTAAATGGGCATGTTGATCAAAGAGTACCAGGACTCAATTTTGCAGGCTGAAGAAATCCTGGGGATCTGGTGTGCAACTTGGTGATTATAGGCAATGATACTGAATTACATTTTTGAAATTTCCTAAGACAGTAGTTTTTTTGTTTTTTTTTTGCGGTACCGGGGATTAAACTCAGGGGCATTCTACCTCCGAGCTACACCCCCCGCCATATTTTTTATTCTTTATTTTGAAACAGGGTCTCACTAAGTTGCGGAGTGTCTCACTAGGTAGCTGAGGCTGGCCTCGAGCCTGGATCCTCAGGTCTCAGCCTTCCAAATGCTGGGATTACAAGTGTGCGTCACCACGCCCAGTTGACAGTAGATCTTAAATTGTTCTCACTGCACCAAAAGAAAGGAAAGATAACCTCAAATTAATAATTTCACAATATATACATACATCCAAACACCACATAATCCACGTGAAGCAAGCACAATTTTTTATTTGTAATGATAGCTCAGTTAATCAGGAGATGGGAAGATATTGCTACAGGCATCTTTGGAAACTACAATCCACTCCATTAACAAATCATACCAAATTAAAAGGAAAGAAGGAAATTTACATTATGGCCAAAAAATATGCCAAAAATTTGAAAGCATATTCCAAATTGCATTAACAATATCATTGAATATATTACTCGTGGCCTCTTCCCTTACATTTTTCATTTTTTCATCATATTTCATCTTTTCTAGGTCTATTTTCTCTTGCTTTTCTTCCTCTAACGTATTGGCATATTCCTTTCTTAATTGCTTGACTATGTTTTCGAATTCTTTGGTGTATTTTTTCTTCAAAAGCTCCTCACACTGCTGCAGCCTCTTCTCTGTGTCCTCGTATATGGCATCCGAGAAGTAAGCACCCCCGTTGCTCCGCACCATCTCGTCTATTTTCTCCACCAGCTCCTGCACCTGAACTTCGTTCTCAGCTTCATCTGCTTTATTACTGATGGCGTAGAAGCGCTGCCCACACTCCTCGATGATGCTTCTGAACCGCTCATCTGACTCGGCTATAAAGTTGTCAAGACTGCCGTCTTCCAGATCCTCTTTGCGGGGAAACAGGATCAGCATGTACTTGGTGACTGCATCCCCAAACACGATCTTGATCAACTTCACCGTGTTCTGCTCTTCTTCGGTGTGACGGTCCAGACGCATGACCAGGATGACAGCGTGAGGTCCTGGGGAGGAGGACAGGACACATCGGGCGATTTCTTCACAGGTGTTTTTCAGCTTCTCTTTGGTGTCGAAGAGCCCTGGAGTATCGACGACAAGAAGGTCTCTCCCCTTCCATTTTCGGGACGCTCTTTGGCAGGTCTTGGTAACAGATCGGGCAGAAATCTTCGAACCAAATACTTTCTCCCCAAGGATGGTATTTGCCGTGGCACTCTTCCCACTTCCAGTCTTCCCTACTAGAACAATCCTCAGAGTATCCTTCTGTTGGTCAGCCATGTTCAGGAAGGAGACCTTGGAGCGTAGGCACACGACCTTAAGGGATGGAAGGAGAGGGAGATGGCAGTCACCGCCAGGGGATCGTTCCCAATCCCCTTTCTTTCTTTCTTCCCCTCTCTGAAAGTTTGTAGCATTCTATGATCCTTATTCGTCCCAGTAGAGACAAAAAAGATGAAATGATCCCAAGTACTTTTGAATAAGAGAGAATTTAAAGAAGTTCCCACAAAGGAGTACACCAGATGAGTTTTCACTAGGGAAACGTAAACCCGAACCACTTGCAATGCCAACTCACTCCAGTTAGAAGGATTGTTATCAGTAAGACGAAAAGTGACAACTGCAGGGGAGGATGTGCATACAAGGGAACCCTCACACACTGTTGGTGGGAATAGCCAGACATGGTGGTGCACGCCTGCAATCCCAGTATTTAGGAGTCTGAGACGGGAGGATCACAAGTTCAAGGCCAGCCACAGGAACTCAGTGAGACCCTGTTTCAAAATAAAATAAAGAGGGATGGGCGTGTGGTAGAAAAGTTACTAAAATGGAAGGCCATGTATCCCAACAACTGCTTGAAGAAAAGGTCACAAGTCAGGTAGGTCGTAATTTCCTGCAGTCACTAACTGCCACGTTTCAACTTCTGTAAGCCTGCCTGCCCACTTCCACCCTTGGTTCTACACAATGAGAGCGTACGTGGAGCTCGGCGCCAGAGTTTTTCAGGAGCTTTCCTAGCTTCAGCCCACTGAGGAAATATTTTCTTTTTTCCACCCTAATTGGCATTGGGTCTATCATTCCAGAGAATTTCAGCCACAGGGGTGTGGCTCGGAGGTAGAATGCCCCTGAGTTCAACACCCAGTACCACACAATAATAATAATAATAATAATAATAATAATAATAATAATAATACCTCCTTTATGGAGAACAGTATGGAGTTTCCTCAAAAAACTAAAATGAAATGAAATCAACATACCAAAGGACCTCATAAACGTGTACAATTATGACATGTTAATGAAAAAGAAATAGAGAAGGGACAATTTAGTTCATTCTTTGAAGCAAGTATAACATTGATTCCAAAAGCTGGCAAAGATTTCATCAAGAAAGCAAGCTATGGATGTGTCTCATTTGTGAATGTTGATACAAGAATCCTAGTGAATTATTAGACGCTAGTAAATAATACACCATGACTCTGATCTTCTAAAAGTACTAGAGTGGTTATACGTGAGGAAATCGGTTGTTACAACACGTCCCATTAATAGATTCAGAAAAAAATTACCTAGATGCAGAAAATATATTTGGCCAACTTTTACACTGATTCACATTTCAAATGTTTTCTAAAAGAGTAATTCATAGAAACTTCTTTTGTGTGGCAGGGGAGGTACTGATTCAGCTCAGGGGCATTCTACCTCTAAGCTAGACCCCCAGCTCTATTTTATTTTGAAACAGGGTCTTGCTAAGTTGCTGAGGGCCTCGCTAGGTTGCTGAGGCTAGCTGAGAACTTACAATCCTCCTGTCTCAGTCTCTTAAGTAGTGGAATCACAGGTGTGTACCACCATGCCCAGTTTAGTAGAAACTTCTTTATCATGATTTTGTATAAATACAAATTTTTAAAATTGTGTTCTTTTCCCCCCTAGAGGTAAAAAATTGATTATATATTTCATTCAGATGGGATTTTAAAGGGTTAGGGATGTAGCTCAGTATTAGAACACATCTAGCATGTGTGGGGCCCTGGGTTTAATCCCCAGTACTACAAGAAAAGGAAAAAGAAAAAGAAAAGAAAACTGAGCAAGATATATAAATAGTTCAAAGAGAAAAAGGAAGGCCAATGCCTCTTGAATATGCAAAAAATCATTCAAATTCACTCAGTGTACAGATTAAATCCATAGAGAAAAATAAAATAAATTAAAATTACCTTGAGACACTATTTCTCAGCTACAGATTTAGCAAAAATCCAAGTCTGCCAATAGAATCTGTTAGAAAGGGCATAAGGGGAGCCGGGCGTGGTGGCGCACGCTTGTAATCCCAGCATTCGGGAGGCTGAGACTGGAGGATCTGGGTTCGAGGCCAGCCTCAGCTACCTAATGAGGCACTCCGTAACTTAGTGAGACTCGGTTTCAAAATAAAGAATAAAAAATAGGGCTGGGAGTGTAGCTCGAAGGTAGAATGCCCCTGAGTTCAATCCCCAGTACCGCAAAAAAAAAAAAAAAAAGAAAGGGCATAAGGGAAATACCATACCTCCTCCCTTGTCTGGCTAGTGGGAGTGGAAAAGCAGTCCCCAACCTACAGAATTTAGCAATATTTTGCAAAGTCACATATGCATTTACTCTGATTAGTAATTCCCATCTTAGGATTCCTCCCAAGCTACACTAATGAAAATACAGAAGGAAGCATGCTCAAGGCTACCCATGGGGCACTGGAAGAGTAAAAAGGGAAATCCATGGACGCCCGACAGGAGGGGACCAGGGAACCTACTGAGGTCCATTCGCACAGTGAGCTACCATCCAGCTGTAAATAGGAATGACAACTATCGCCACATGCCAGTGAACTCCCCACGAAAAGAGACAGCCAAATAGCATGTGCTTTCTAATGGAAGTTTGCAACTCCCACCTGTGATATAACCTTCCCCCAAAACCCCCAAATCCAATCTTATCCTGATCAGACCTCTCCTTCAATGTAAATCTGTGAAAAACATTGGAACTAGACATCTATGTGAGACGGCGTCCTGGGGATGTGATCAACAAGACGGACATGATGCAGTTCTGCTACAAAGCCCCTTCCAAGCCGGGCGTGGTGGCGCACGCTTGTAATCCCAGTACTTGGGAGGCTGAGACAAGGAGGATCCGGGTTCGAGGCCAGCCTCAGCTACTTAGTGAGACCCTCTGCAACTTAGTGAGACCCTGTTTCAAAATAAAGAATAAAAAATAGGATTTGGGGTGTAGCTCAGAAGTAGAATGCCCCTGGGTTCAATCCCCAGTTCCACAAGAACAAAACAAAAGAAAACCAAAAAAGCCTTTCCTTTCTTGAATGAAGAAATTTCACAGAAAGAAACAACTGCCAAGTGCTGTGGGCAAGGCTGTTTTTATCACTCTGGACCTCATTATGATGTATAATTACGATGCACCAATAAAAGTATATTGAAAAAAAGAAATAATTCACTTAAGGGATATCAAACAATGGCAGTTTATGGACTTTAATTCAGATCCTATTAAACACTTTTTTGAAATTATGAGACAATCAAGAAAATTTGATACACCTGGTAATATTAAAAACTCTATGGGAGCCGGGTGTGGTGGCATACACTTGTAATCCCAGTACTGGGGAGGCTGAGACAGGAGGATCATAGGTTAGAGGCCAGTCTTAGCAACTCAGCAAGGCCTTCAGCAACTTAAACAGACCCTGCTTGCAAATAAAAACAAATAAAATAGGGCTGGGGGTATAGCTGAGAGTAGCACACCCCGGGTTCAATTCCCAGTACCTAAAACAAGAAAAGGAAAATAGGAGACCAGTAGAGCACTGGAAGTGGGGGGAGGGAGCGAGCAGGGGACAGGAAAGGAAGGACACAGACCAAATGATCCTGTGCATTCTCGAGGGCATCACTATGAATTTCACGATCATGTGTAACTTTATGCACCAATAAGAAACGTTAAAATACTCTGTGGTGCAACTAATTTTTCACTCTAATTTCTTAAGTGAGGAAAGCCATATGACTCTTAAGTGCCAAGAGAGCCTCAGGGCTCACAGGTCTGGCGCAGAGGACCCCCTTAAACCCCAAGGCTTCCTTGGGCTCCTCCTCTCCATGTCCATGTCGGCTGCACACACACACACACACACACACACACACACACACACACACACACACACACACACACATGCAGGCGGGCGGTGGGCAGCAGGGGGAATGGCTCCTTCCTCCCCGCAGGAGACCTGGGACAAGCCTGCGGCTGTGACCTCCTCAGTCGCAACTCGTCCTCAAGTGGCTCCCCAGGCCCCAGGGTTTCAGCCAACGAAAGGCTGAGAAGGGAAGGGACAACTAGCTGGGGAGTAGACAGAGAACCCCAGCGCCTGCAGCATCCCTCTGCTAGGGCTGAGGCCACCTTGGGGGGCATCCTGAGTCCCCCCCCCCCAAGGGTCCACATTCCAGAGCCTGGCGACCACTCAGAACCAACACACAACAGGAGGCCCTTGGCACCCAGGAGAGCCTCACACTCAAAATAACTGCTGGACAGAGCCTCAGGGCAACTTAGCCTTCCTCAGGTCGGAATATACTGGGGAGGGAACCCAGGGGCCTTCTTCCTCCAAGCTGCACCCCCAGCCCTTTTTATTTCTTTATTTTGAAACAGTCTCACTAAGTTGCTGAGGCTGCCCTCAAACCTGCGATCCTCCTGACTCAGCCTATTACTTCTTCAGGATCGTTAATCCTGTGCCCAGAGCCGCCCCTTCTGCCCCACAGGGGACACTGCTAGCGCACAGTTTCTGTCTGTGAATGTTGGAAAGGAGCCAGCACTCAAATTCTAGCTTCCCTCCAACGTCAGTGACCTGGGGGACCAAGGAGACTCACCAAACTTTCTGGATTCCTAGGGAGGGATTTAGACCGGCAGTCTCTAAATTGTCTTCCAGTTCTTTTTTTTTTTTTTCCGGTACTGGGGATTGAACTCAGGGGCATTCTACCTCCAAGCTATACTCCCAGCCCTATTTTTTATTCTTTATGTTGAAACAGGGTCTCACTAAGTTGTGGAGTGCCTCACTAGGTAGCTGAGGCTGGCTGTGCACCGGGATCCTCCAGTCTCAGCCTCCCAAATGCTGGGATTACAAGCGTGCACCACCATGCCCGGCTGTCTTCCAGTTCTAAAAACCTGCTTTGAGATCATCTCCTTTCTGATGGGAGTCACCCATCTGACAGTGCTCTGTGTCTACCTTAGCAGCCACTGCGTGGAGGTGGCTGCTAAAACTCAGCAAAAGTTCATCTAGTGAAATGTAAGACGTGTGGGCACCGTGCTAATAAAGCCCTGTATGCCCCCTCCTACCCCCAGCCAGTACCACCTCGGGTGCACCCTTCATGGGGTGCTGCTGGCACGGTACCACGTCCCTCTGCAGACCAGCCTCCACCCCACGCAGGGGCCCCATCCCTGGCTGTCCCTCAGGGCTCAGGGCTCTGGGCCCTCTTCTCAGCCAGACTCACCTCTGAGAGGTCAAGAGTTCGCAAGCCGAAGAGTTCGCAAGCCTTCTCCAAAGAAGCTGTTTGAGCTTCTGCTTGAACTGTGGGCAAAAGCCTTTGCACCTCCCAAAGCTCTGAGGCAGGAAACTCCAGTGGGTGGGGCCAATGAAAACCCTGCTTGCCTTTAAAGGAACAAATACTGCTCCACAGTGAGTGGGTGCTTCTGTTTTTACATTGAAACTGTATGTTCAGGTACCTGCTAAAACACTGAGGTTGTCAAGCTATAGTGTTTAGGGTTATATGGGTAGGTTTTTCTAAGCCTTTTTAAATGACCCAAATTTTGCCCAGAAAGAAAGACACAGTGCTTGGTCATCTTCTGGGGGTGAAGTAGGAGCTGAGGGGTGATCTGTGGAGGGCTAAAGACAGGTGCGCACCTTGGTATCTCCAAGAACAGAGGCTGGATGCTTCTCAGTGGTTGTACAATGTGGGCTTTTTTTTTTTTTTTTTTTTTTTTTTTTTTTTTTTTTTTTTTTTTTTTTTTTTTTTTTTTGCAGTACTGGGGATGGAACTCAGGGGCATTCTACCTCCGAGCTATCCCCTTAGCCCTATTTTTTATTCTTTATTTGGAAACAGGGTCTCGCTAAGTTGCGGAGTGCCTCACTAAGTAGTTGAGGCTGACCATAAACCCGGATCCTCTGGTCTCAGCCTCCCAAGTGCTGGGATTACAAGCGTGCACCACCATGCCCACTGGGCTCAATGTGGGCTCTGTATTACAGTCTTTCAAGAAGGTGTCAAGTTACTCATTCAGAAGTTACCAGCAGGAAGCAGAAAGCCTAAGAATCTCAACCAGTAGGAACAGCAGAGGAAACAAGGCAGGCGAGGGGTGGGAAAGTCTGCTCAAGATCAGAGCTTCTCTAGTCTTGCAAGATGGTCCTTCCAAGTTTGAAAATATGCAGGACCTGCCAAGTAGAGATGCATCCAGGGAACAGGTCCTCCTTCCCCTTTGGACCTTCCTCCAAGTACTCATTTAGGATTATTCACAGTTTACAAATGAGTGATTTAAATACAATTTTGGGGTGTGGTGGCCCAGGCCTATAATCCCAGTACTTGAGAGGCTGAGAAAGGAGGATCTTGCATTCATGGCCAGCCTCAGGAATTTACCAAGCCTTTCACACCTTCCTAAGACCCTGTTTCAAAATATAAAAAATAAAATAAATAGGGCTGGGGAGTGTAGCTCAGAGATAGAATGCTCCTAGGTTCAATCCTCAGTACCTATATATATGTATTTTTAAGTCATTTTTCTTTACCATAAACAATAGTAAAAAACAACAAGGCTGCTCTGTTGGTTATTAGCTATCTAGGTTTAGAGAACTTCATTGTTATGATGGAGAAAAGTATCAACTCCACCAAGCTTTCACCTTCCTGCCCCACCTAAGGGCGAAAACAAAACTGAAACACACTTGTGAAGTTCACGGTCCAGAGGCAGAGGCTTACTAAAAGACTGAGACCTAGTACCTAGAACACTTCCTATCCCCCATACACACCTTCCCATCACATTACTGAAACCTATTTCCAGCAGATCCTTTTACCAAGCACCTTATATCTACTGTTGAGAAAGAATTACAAGGCATACTAAAGGCAAAGAACACAATTTGAAGAGATAGAACAAGCATCAAAACTAGACATGACAAAGAGACTGGAATTATCAGACAGAGAATTTTAAACAACTATAATCAATATTGCAAGGACTCTACTAGGTGAAGTATACTGCAAGCAAAAACAGATGGATAATGTAAGCAGAGAGATGGGAATCCTGAGAAAGAATGAAAAAAAATATGCCAGTGAAATTAATAAGTAACCCTCCAAAACACAATGCACTGAGTCCAGATGGGTTCACTGCTGAATGCTACCCCAAAATCATGTCAATTCTCTATAACGTCTTTCAGAAGATAGAAGCGGAGGGAATATTTCTTAACTCATCCTAGGAGGCCGATGTTACCCAACTAACAAACAGAAAGACATGACAAGAAATCTAGAGACCATCTCTCAGGAACATAACTGCTCAACAAAATATTAGCAAATCAAATCCAACGATGCATAAAAATAACTAAACATCATGACCAAGTGGTACTTATCTTAGGTATGCTGGGCTGGTTCAACCCTGAAGAATCGGTTAGTGCAGTCCAGCACATCAATAGACTAAAGGAGGAAACAAATCACATGCTCATACCGGCAGCTGCAGTTCACTCAAAATCCCAGCAAATTATTATTATTATTATTATTATTATTATTATTATTATTATTATTTGGATATTGGCAAACTGTTTCTAAAGTTCATATGGAGAAGCAAAAGACTCAGAATAGTTAACATAATATTAAAAACGAAGAACAACGGGGCATGGTGGCACACGCCTATAATCCTAGTACTTAACAGGCTGAGACAGGAGGATAGCAGGTTCGAGACCAACCTCAGCAACTTAGTGAGACTCTGTTAAACTTAAAATAGGGCTGGAGGTGTGGCTCAGAAGTAGAATGCCCCTGTTTTCAGTCTCCAATACCACAAAGAAAGATGAAGAACAAAGCTGGGACACTAACAATACCCAACTTCAAGACTTATGATAAAATTGCGGTCATCACGACACCGTAGTATCAGTGCGAGAATAGAGGGATCGATCCACAGAACAGAAGAGCCAAGATAGAGACTCACGTGAACACGGCCAGCCGATCTTTGAGAAAAGAGCAAAGGCCATCAATGGAAAAAAAATAGTCTTTTTAACGCATGGTGTGAGAACTTCTGGACATCCATAGGCAAAAAGGAAAAAAGCATCTAGACACGGACCATATTCCCTTTGCAAAAATTAACTTAAAATGCATCACAGACATAAATACAAACACAAAATTTAAAAAACTTCAAGAAGGTAGCAAAGGGGAGAAAATCTACATAACCCTGGGTTTGGCAATGACTTTTTAGATACAACACCAAAGGCGCAACTCACAGAAGAAAGAATTGATAAATTGCATTTCACTAAAACCTCATTTTTCTGCTCTATAAAACATATTGGCAATAGAACGAAAAGACAAAGCAAAGGTCGGGAGGAAAATATTTGTAAAAGACATATCTGATAGAAGATTGTTATCTGAAATACACAACCAACCCCTGAGAGTCAATAAGAAATCAAACAATTCAATTAAAACATAGTCCTTTCTTTGTGCTATCCTGTTTCTTTTTTTTTTTTTTTTTTTTTTTTTTTTTTTTTTTTTTTTTTTTTTTTTTTTTTTTTTTTTTTTTTTTTTTTTTGCGGTACTGGGGATTGAACTCAGGGGCATTCTACCTCTGAGCTATACCCCCAGCGCTATTTTTTATTCTTTATTTTGAAACCGAGCCTCACTAAGTTGCAGAGTGCCTCACTGCCCCGGCCGGCGGGGGTTGGGAACGGGAGACCAAGGCGGCTTAACCTAAAGGAATGAATCAAACAAGAGACGCGAAAGAATGGAGGCAAGATAGGATTCTGGTCAAGCCTCAGTTTTTATTAAAAGAAGGACTGCTTAAGTAGCTAGAGGTGAGGGGTGGGGTCAGGGGGTCAGGTAAGCTTGTGTGGGCTTGCAGTATTGGTCAAGGCTGACCGTGTCCTCATCAGGTAAAGGCCTCAGCGGGATAATAGATAGAACCGGTTTCTGCATAGGCTTTGTGGCTGCTGAGGGGAATTCCCCCAAAGTGTGAATTCCAGCTCTGACCAGCCTTCCAGCCCCCGACAGAAAACTGCTCCAGTGTTGATTTCCAATAAAAATGTGAAAGGCAGGCAGAGTGTGGGTTCTGCCCAGGCATGCAGGCAGGGAGAGGGCCACTTTGCCTGTTACTCCCCAGAGCTCCCCTCCCCTCTGCCTCTGCCCTTTATCCTAATGTTTACCCACAGGAAGAATGTAAAGGCAATTAAAGCCTTAGCCCTACAAATAAATAAAAAGCAACTTAAAACACTGCGGTCACAGTGACTCTGCCTGGCCCTAAAGATAGCCAGGGCCTTTTGCCTTGTTCTTAGAGGTTACACACAGCTACGCTGGCTATAATTCGTGCCTCTGTTTCCCTCCTCCTCTTTGGGACCCAGCCTTGGCATGGGAAGTGGAAACTTCCATAGCAAACTTCAAAACACCCATAGCTGATGGGCAGCCAGTACAGCCCACTACCACAGAGATAACAGCAAGGTAGATTATTGACTTAGTAAGTACACCGCCCAGAGGCAAAGAGACACCACTTGGCTAGGAAATAAGTCACTCACCTGTTGCCGTGGTAACACTGATAAAACATGTGGATATGAAAACTATATTTAGGGGCCTGAAAACTGTATTTAAGGGCCTATTTAAGGGCCCCGGTTCTGAGTGGGGGGAAAGAGTTCCATTTTCGGGCTCTCCAGCCTGCCTACCAGGTACGCTGCTTTTCTTCCCTATTTCCTACTGACTTTGTAATAAAGATTTGTTGAAGCTACAGCCAAGCTATTAGTTTTCATGTCCTGATTCAACAAATTTTATCTGAATGGAGGAAAAGAGCCCACAGCGCTGTCTGTTGCCATGGAAACATAGCTACACTGTCTCCACCACCCATGCTCAGTGAGGCGGATTCAGGAGATCATTTTACAAGAATGGAACTAAAAAAGCAAAGGCAACTGGAGATAAAATCAATGGTCAAAGGCCAGAAGACAGGCCTCAGACACCAAAAATGTTCTTCCCCCTTAGGGAAGCCTCTACATTTTACCTACCTAGGGAAAGGGAGGTGCCTTATTACAAATAAGCATTTGTGAGCGGGGCACAGTGGCGCACACCACAAGGTCCCCGTCACAGGAACCTTCTGGGGACCTCATCACTGAAGCCCTACACAGGAGGGGGTTCCGTGATGAAAACATCTTATGCCCACCGCCTCACTGGTGAGGGTTTCTGTCTCTTTAAGTCCTTACCAGGCAGGCCCTCCCTGAGCTTCCGCAGGGCTCCCGGAGCCAGAGACGGCCCCTCGGAGCTGGGAGGGCGGGGCCTCTGACTTGCACCACCCGAGACCCAGCAGAAGGTTGGGGCTGCTCGGAGCGCGTAGAGCCTGTCTCCGGGAAAGGTGAGCCGCTGCCGGGAAGGAGGGCCAGCCTGGAGGGTGTGAAGGGGCAGCAGGTGGCAGAGGGTTGAGCTAACGAAGTCCTCTGATGACCCTGTTACTGCTAGGAACCAAGCAGGGGGGCGGACTCTAGGAGGAGCTTCGGACTTCTAGGGTTGGTCAGATGTTCGGGGTTTCAAATGGAATCAGTTTGGAAGAAGTGACAAGCGTCTTTGCCAGCTATTTCTATTTAGGACTACATCCTTTCTCTTTCTGGGGCATGTTGGTGGCACACGACTGTATTCCTGTAATCCCACTGGGGGAAGGGTGTGGGGGGCTGAGATAGGAGGATTGCAGGTTCCCGGTCAGCCTCAGCACCTTAGCCAGACCCTGTTTAAAAAAAAATAATAACAGTACAAAAAGGGCTGGTGTTGTAGTTCAGAGGTAGAATGCCCCTGGTTTCAATCCCCAGTGCAAA